>BLKM01000147.1:370112-407626 GCA_013340265.1 Coptotermes formosanus
CTCAGGGAACAGTGTTATCACTGTTCCCTGAGGATGGAGACTGAGTGGGTCTCTGAAACGTCGGAGGTTTTTATACCTCTGACACGGCTATCAGCCCGTGAAGATTTTATACAATATAACATCAGGTTGAGACATCCTGTTGTGATGAGTGATATCACGTCATTAAACTGTAGCAGCGTAATAAGGCACATGAATATGGAAATATTGCGAACTCTCGTGATATGTTAGATGGATCTCGTAAGGCACGATATTTTGCTTATTTACAATGCATTGAGACATTTATTATTATTTGAGTAGAATAATTGTTACTTGTTTTAATATAGTAGCTAATATGCTGAACAAATATGAAAATAATATATTCCAGAGAATTAGATTTTCAATTACTCTCCATTACGTAGGAAGTCAGTTCTTTAGTAAAATAGAGAAATGTGCCCTGATTTTTAAAAAATGTGCTCAGTCATGTTTGGCCTATTCTTTGTAATAAATTATTACTTTAAATAGGGTCACTTACATGTATTAAACTAAATTAATATTTATTAACCAAGCATATTACGTAAAGTGACTTTAATATATGAATTTTTAGTAGTTAAAGATGCTGATATTCTTACACGATTTTAATATTTCACTGTACCTGTCTTTGATATTATATTTATTTCCGGTGCTATTTTCTTAACGAAAATAATTGTACAAATATATAAGAAGACACAGCCAGACACACCAGTATGTATGTTTTTTTGGCACACTATACAATTTATTTATTTTACTTGTGCTCTGCGACTAATTTTATGTCAGCTACTGCAACAACAATAATGGGATGCACTATCAAAAACAAGAATGGAAGAACTTGTCATAGTAATGAACTCTAGAATGCTATCATTTAGATAAATGGTTACGTTAACTCTTAAACCGTAAAAAAACGTGCCATAACTACGGATTTTTAAAATTATCATATTAGATATATGGTCATTCTAACCCTAGTTTTATCTAAATGTTTTAACAATTTTTTACAATATATTAGTGAGATTTCACTAATGTTTTATATTATATAACCAAGATATGTGTTTTAATATTATATACATGTACCTGATGATGGCTCGGCCGAGTCGAAACATGTAGTAGCAGAGCACACTAAAATAAATAAATGGTATAATGTTCTAAGAAATATACATAGTGGTGTGTCTGGCTGTGTCTTCATATATAATTTCTATGGTAGTAACACACCGGTATGACCCAATTCAAGAAAATTATTGTGGTAATAAAAAGATTTACAATCAAATTTTTAAAAATTTACGCTTAAGCCATTAACTTTACGGGTTGGAACTTTATACAGTAGGCTGTGTGTATAATTTATATAAAGCAATACAATTCATATTTAGGTCTTTAATCTGTGAAACCTATATATATCAAGAAAATGTTTATTCGTATCAGAAAGTGTTGCTCAATATACTAAAAACTTACAGAAGTCATGCATATATTTTATATGGTCCACTGATAATTTAATTTTATTGTTGTAGTAAATCCTCATTTAACAAGTGATTGTGCACTTTGGAACATATCGATATTCTTAGACTTAACAGATCTCGATAATTGCATGTGTTGTGTCGTAGTGGTGCTCATAGAAGAAGTTTGCTTCGAGTTGCAGATATTTAATTATTCATACACTTTAACTTAATATGAAATCGACATTTCCTTGAAGTTATTGCTTTAAATAGTAACAGTGGGAACTTTCTGCATTATATAAATACGGAAATAAGACAAACTCTTCAGTTCGAAGTGCAAACTTCTTTTATCATTGCTTGTTTGCTTGTTAGCGTAGTTTATAACGGAATCCGTCTCATGGAAATATGAAATGGTCTGTATTTAACGAAAAAATGGAAAGATGTATATTTAAGGAAACAGTATTAGAGTTTAAAGGTTTGAGTAGTGAGTAATGCAGCGTAACTTACGTTCCATCGTTTTCCAGGAGGTGGTTGATTTGTCATGGTTCTTACAATTTTATTTACAAATGACATGTTTCTGCTATTCGTTATTTCTAATAACTTAGTAATACTCTATACTGTAAATTATTGCAGTTGCAGGAAGTACACACAATTTGTCAGAACAAGTCGGCTAGAATTATTTAGATGCCTGGCGAGGCATTCTGAAATTTCTCCTGTGCCTCAAAATCTGTAGTAATGATTTTTGGAGCCGCAAATAACGAAATTTGTGGTTTCTTATTTCGCAAGTGCAAAAACTGGGACGAATATGTGAAGGTTCATTCATGTAAGTCTAGAGCCAGTTACTTGTTTTGAAGACTTAAACCACGTATTTTGTACGTAAGCAGTAAGGCATGTGTAAATCCTTGCTCGTGCCAGTTTCGCGGTTTTCGCAGCAATGTAGCCGAGGATTCTTATCTTCTGGGATTTGACGCTGAGTCACGGGGCAATCGGATCCCGAAGAATTCCTCCAGGACTTAATGATTCTCCAAGATGGAGGCAGTACGTTCCTTCAAAACGTCGGGATCCGATGACCCAGTGACTCAGAGTCATATCTCAGAAGACGAATCCTCAGTTCTGCGCATTTTTTGGGAATTTCCTACACATAATGGCCGTTACTACTAGCAGCTAAGGCAGCGCAAGTCGGTCACAATGATAAGCAACATCGTTCCTAGGTCTGAAATATCACGCATATCCCAAAAACAATACATACAAAACATAGTACCACGCAGCTCCCAAAGGTGGCAGAACTGGTAAGACTTATGCTGCCATCTGTGCATATGCCTAAAAAATTCTTCTAATTCTGATTATGGAAATTCAGTTTTGGCACTGCACATGAAGTTGCTGTTTTTAAGAAAGTGGGTGTATAAAAACACAAATTTTTAGTTCATAAGTGTAGGAAACAGATAAATAAGAAAAATTTAAGATTTAAAATGACGCTGCTTCACTAAGTAAGAAGTAACGCAATGCTGTCTAGGATTATAGTAGAGTAAGTTATTTTGTGTTATGTGAGCAAGCTTTCATGTTTCACTGAGGAATGTTCGGTAACCAAAGCAGTAAGTATGCTTAAGTGCATGAGATTGGATTTCGTTTATAAACCGCATGTTAGTGTCTGTAGCTAGCAGCAAGTTTGTGTTTGTTGTGCCGTCCACCAGAGAGCAGCACTTATAACGGGGTTAACACGAGTACGGACGCTGCTGCCGCTGCCGGTTCGTCCCCAGGGCTCCCTTTGTCCCTCCCCGCCGATCCTGCCCCGCCAGCAGCACCACAGGGTGGCAATAGCTCGCCCGACCCTGGTTCGCTCACCGTACTCCAGCCTGCAAACAACAACGTCGCCACAGCCGCTGCTTCGCCGTACTCGACCATGCTGCCCGGCTTCGCCCACTACTCCACAGGCAAGTCACGAGTATTCCCCATCCTTGGAGCCAAGGAAGAGTTTGGGTTGGTCTGTCAAAGAAAGCTGGATTTTGTTCTACTTCAAAACCGAATAGCTTCTTCATTTTACTGAAATCATGTTCTACTCATTAAAGTAACTCGCACTTTCAAAGTGGTAGTTTACCAGTACAAATTCAGGCAAGTTGTATTTTGAATTTCTTTAGACACAGGACTCTGAGGATATACATGCTTATGATGTCGTTGTTTCCCTAATAACTGGCAAATATTTAAACCCGATACTCTACATTACACTACTATTCATGCCACCTTTTTACTTGTTAATGTTCCCCATTAAATGTACAAACATGACAGCTTTGCCAATGTCTAATTATTCACAAGTGACAATAGCATCACATAACGTAGGAACATAAATTTTTGTAAGCAACAGATATTAAAAAATTATTACTCTTTTTTGTTAAGGTAAGTTGTTCTGTAGAATGTAAAACAACAACATGGTGGATCTTCGAGCTCACACATAATGTGTTAAATGACAGTGACAAACAATGAAATTTTAGAAGGTAGGAATGTCAACTTTTGTGCAGAAATACCGTAAACATACATTTGAATTAAATGTTAGAGGTTATTTTGATATATCAAGCTTCAAATTGATTTTTTTCTACTAAAGAAAGGACGCAAACATTATAAGCTTAGGATATGATGTCTTGCAAAACACTACTAAGCCAAAAGTGATCTGGTTTTGAGATCATAAAAAATGTAGACCCAGTGGCTTCGATTTATTTGAAAACAGACCCACTGTGGCATGCATAGCATATAAAAATCGTTTATTGACACACGTTTTATAATTTAAGAAAAAAAGTTAAACTTTGAATCCCAAGGGCTCAGACAGCATCCAATTATAAGGCTTCTCTGAACTGCTAAAAGGGAGATTCGATTTTTTAGGTTCTGATCTATACAATACATCCAGCCATCTAACCAGTCAACCAGTGAACCAGCTATCCATCCGAACAAGCATAGCCATTTACTAGCATATTTACCCCTTGCATCATGCATTACTGCATCCATGGATCAGGCAATAAACTCCCCAGAAGTCTTGCACGTGAACCTGATGCATTTGTTGTATTATACTTAGACACATGTATCTGACGCTGAAATGCTAATAGTATTTAATGTGTTCCATGTCCGTGCACTGTATCATACGAAATAATAAACACCACACACAGACTGCGGACAGGGCACAATACCTGTCAAACGGAGAATGAAACCTAAGGCATATTCACACTTAATGTAACCATAGTGTATCAAAACTGTTCTCCCTGAAGATGGTCCAGCAGGGTCGAAACTTGTAGGAGACTTTCATGAATAAAGATTGTATATATTTTTGTACGTTAGTTGGTGTTTATTATTTCATATTTGGTAATAGTATGTCACCTGCAATCAGAACGTGTGACACTATTTTTGCTGCTGAAGCAGTGTTCTTTATCCATAACTGTGTAGCTTGTAATGATGGTGATAATGGCCTGATATAGATCGGGATTATGGGTCCAAAGTTCCTCATTCTGAGATAACTGGAATGTCACAAGTAGAGAAATATTTGCTGACCAAAATTTTCTTACGCAAGGAAGAAATTTAGGTGAAAGAATATGGCGTGCAATCAGCTTGTGTATCTTTCCAGTAAATGTAGCTTATATTCATTTATATGCCATATTTATCTCCCAAGAAGTGACACTTTAGGTTTGCTAATTCTAATTTTAGAGAAAGACAGTGAATTGCTGAATATTACATTTTATTTTACTGGCTTTATTTGGATTAAACATAAGACACAAATGAGGTCTCCAGTCTTCTGGAATGTGGTGCCGTGACAGTGCGTAGCTGATGCCTGATGTTTCGAGACAGCAGTGATCACATTGTTGGGAGACAAAATGTCCAAGAAGAGCTGAACATTTCTACCCTTTAAAACAAGACCAATACATTCGCTCAAAATAACAGGCTCGAATTACCCAGTGTCATGGTGCCACATGCCAGAAGAATGGAGACATCAACTACAATGCTGAAAAAGCGTGAAAATTCACATAAGACACAGAGAATCAGTATGTGTTATTTCCTGTGTTATTTTAAATTCAAAATTTCCTGAACATGATTTGCATTTTTAATATATTTTTTGAAATTGAAACATTCTCACCTTAAATGTAAATAAATTAACTCCACAGTAGAGGTTCCTCTTTGAGTAGTTAATATTCAATGAATCAACAAATCCCACAATTTTACTGCACCTGAAGGCTTGTCACAGGTTTCACAAAAGCTTGTCACTGGCACCTGTTGGAACTTACCTGAATGCAGCCCACACCCTCATAAACCATTTCTTGCAGACCAGTATCTATGTTATCCTCCCATCAATTCCTGTGTATTCCAAATGGTCTCTCCATTTAACTGTCTTGACCAAAATTTTTCATGTATTTCACATTTCCTTCATGCCTACTTGATAACCATCCATTTTTCTTTATTCAGTAACTCAAGTCACTTTAAGTTAAACATTAAAATTTTCAATCTAGTCATTGTGTATTTTTCTGCAGTAAAATAGCTTTGACAGATTTTGACATCTTTATGTAAAAACAAGTGTCATATCTCTGTAATGCTAATGATGATTTTAACTCCATTATCCTTTGTCACCAATCACAACAATATGACATTTATATGCTTTTCATATTTTGAGATAGTGTACAGTTTATCACACATTATTGTGCATCATCAGTTAATCCTGCGAATGACCACGTAATTTAACGCAGGCTTACCAGGGCTTACCTGACAAGCATATTATATATGGTCATGTACGCCCCGTTCGATGGATTTCAATTCAAGCTGTGTAATACCTGATACGTCAGTAACAAGACTAACACAATACATAACATTTCAAATAAGCTGTAACCATGATGCCCACTGTAGTATCTGACACTCTGTGCCTCACAAAAAAAGCACTGAAGGTATCCTATTGTGGGAGGTTACAGAGTTCTTGCAACCCCCCCAACCCCTTCCCACACCACCCAAAATTAAGTACTAAAACACAGAGACTGATTGTCACAAAAGCCAACCACTTGTACGTGATTTTCAGTCAGTGCCATCCACCTTCCATCCCTACAACCTGGGGTCCAAGCTGTGTAGTAATTAATCAAATCACAGCAGAAACCAAGTTTCGACATGCTAATACCGAAGTATAATGGTTAGTTTCATCCACCACGCATTTTTATGACCGATTTCCCAAGATTCAGTCTGCAGTTACTAGCAAACTAACTGCCCTGAGCAGAAACTGGAGGTGTCAGTATTGTTAATACCAAACACTTGGTTCCTGAGCCAGTTACGTTCTCTTCCCCATACTCAGATCCCATGCCTCTAAAATCCATGTTAATGTTATTCCCCCGTTTACTTCTTGGTATGCCTGTGGGCATGTTGCAAGACATTTCTAGATGAAAATTCTTTACACATTTCTTGACACCTCTTTCACAGTCTGCTTATTCTATTATAAAAATATGTCATATAAACCACCTAACAGGTTTTTGTAAGAAGAAAATGTTTGAGAAAATATTTGAAGTTCAAGACAGATGCAGTGACAAGAGGACTGGGTATAGTGGTACAGTGATTGGTTCCTTGGTACAGTTTGGCTAATATTACATGAGGAGAATGAGTTGGCAGGATATCTCTTAGACATAGGTGACAGCATAATATTGAAATTGCTGTTTAATAAGTATAGTGTGAAAATGTGAACTGAAATCACATTGCTCAGGGTAGGTGGAAATGTGGGATTATGCAAAATTATTAAATTTTTGATTCTGTAAAAGCAGAGAATGTCTTGAGTTTTCATAAGAAAATTCTGTACCTTGGGGTAAGTTAATTTTGTTTAAATTCTCAGTATATCGTAAATTGTTTTAGATGGAAATTCCAGGAGTTGCCGAAGAGAATATTTGGTATTATATGCATTTAATTATACAAAGTGGAGTTTCTGGAAAACAGTATGGACTTATCCAATGTCTGAAGTGTGTTTTCATTGTGCTTTAATTTCATTTCCAGTAGGTGGAAGTGCAGTCGGAGGGGGTGTGGTCCCAGTCAGTGACTACTCATACAGTTCACCATATTCCCAGTACACTACATCCTATGGCACCTACGGTTATGGTGCAGGCGGGTTACTTAGTAAGTAAACAGTGAGTATTCACAGAGCGTTTTCGTTTTATACTGCACCTCAGTGCTCAAAATGGACTATAAGATATCCACTATGCCCAAAATTAAGCAACATAAGACGTTCCACATACATTAACATGGTACTTCTGTAATACATGCCCACAGTGATCCATAGATTAAGTAGATGCCTGTAATGGTTGGAGAAAATTCTTTAGCCCTACATCTATTTATTTATTTATTTATTTACTTGTTTGTTTGTTTGTTTGTTTGTTTGTTTGTTTATCATTCATTCATTTATTTATTTTGCATTCTACAAATCCTTACTAGGAAAGCCCATTGGATACAGAATAAATCATTACATATGATATTTAAGAGCTAATTGTGGAATTAAATATTAATTCCAAGTCAAATAACAGGCATTAATACTGATGTTATAATTAATAATACAGATTGATAATACATAAGTGTATGTAATAAGCATAAAATTTAAATAATATATAATATCCACTAATGAGAAATTACTTCTAATGACTAAAAATTTTAGATAGAAATTATAATGAGTCATACCCTATACATTAAATAAGAGATCGGATAATTTTCAGGGCCTTCTGAATACCGCAGGGAAAACAGAAATACTGCCAAAGTTTTTGTAAGACATGAGTCTTGTAACTTGATGAAAGGAGAGAAAAAATTTACAAATGAAATGAACTGGCATGAACAGAGACAAATCAACAAATGATTAACCCAGGAATAATCAGGAGCCAAGTTATTAAAGTATTAGTTGGCTGGCAGTGCTAACTTAACGTACAGGTGGTAGGTGAAAATCACTCAGAGAAATGTACTTTTCAAAACCTTTCACATCAGTGCTAACTTCTTCCTTCTATTTGGGTGATTAGTTTATCTTCCTTAATCAATATCTCTCTGATGATGTAATGTACACAAGAATGGTGGACTTTAGTTTCAGTGTATGTTATACATGAAGTGGAGTTACAGCTGAATTAGTAAAACAGAAAACTAGTTACTTCACTGATTTCATGGCAAAATGGCCAGCAACATATGCAGCATTTAAATTCAGTCCTAACAAAGGCAAATTAAGGAAGCAGTAAATGTTTAGAATGGGAACACAATTAATCCTTTAAAGACGAACCGTATCTGTTTTATATAAGGACTCAGTGCGTACCGCGCTGTAAACACTCTCCACTTCGGTTGTAAAAACCAGTCTCTTAAATGTTTTATAAGGCAAAAGTTGCTGTTTGTTCTGAGATCCATACAAAACACATAAACACAATGTGGGGACCATGGGGAATTTTTTAATGTTAAACCTGGTTGTATGTAAAGTTACCGCTAGGCTTTAAAAGGTTAAACATAGTAATGCAATTTAGAACCTTAATTTTGACCACTAATCAGGTGGTCCATACATGTTCTATTAAAAGTGGGAACAAAATACAGTTCCTGAAACTGGCCAGTAAGCATATTCAAAGTTCATCTGATTTCTCAATTAAGCTGGGATATAAAATAACACATCAAATCTTAAGTCTTCAGCTTTCTTCTAGGATTTAACCCCATGTACATAGTCTGGTAGGTATGTACCACTGTTCAGAGGAATTTATCTAACAAATTACAGGCTGATATTGTGGCATATAGGTACAAATTTTACTGTAGATTGTATCTACCAAAATACAGGCCTTTATGTGGTAGGTATGTATCATAGTTTCAGAGGAAATTATTTTTACCAAACTACAGGCCTGTAGTCCTAATATTAACCACTTTTAGGAACCTGAAATTTCACATCTGCTCTATGTTATGAAATTATGTGTATCTTGGACCAAATGAGATACATATAATTCGAGAGGGTTGTTTTGCTAAGGCAGATTGTTGTGGGAAGTTCCACTGATCTTGTAAGGCAGCAACAGAGTACTGCATATCCATAACAACAATGTTACAGTTGGATGCACTGATTGTTTCAAAAGCAACTGTCCATTTTGAGAACTGCCTGCCTTTTACTGCACTTGTTCCTTAGTTTCTTAATTTTATCTATGACTACTCTTTCTACACTGTGATCATCCTTGCAGGTTTCCTTTAGTCTTTCAATTTTAGTCATAGGATATCTCGCTTATGCCATGAAGTTCCTGGCCTGGATTTTCTTTGTGTGAAATAGAGTTCCATATCTTCTCAATATTTAAAGGCAAGAGCTTATGTCTTTCCAACATCAGAAACCTTATGTTTGTACAGGATCCTTGTTTCATTTGGTACTTATCATTCGCTACTTGCTCAGCCCGTTGTGCATGGTAGCAGGTAGTGCATTAATTGTTGCTGTTCCTCTGTGAGTCAGGTTGATGCATTTTATTTTAGTATATCTCCATCAATATTACATTTTTACCCAATATATTTCATGAACATGCTGGAAAGTTTCAATTAAATACACTGCAGTTAATATTACTTTTATACTTATCATATGTAGTGAAGGTTCTAGAAATGGTTTCCTTTGGCCTGCAGACATGCGTCCCAACAAACAGTCGTTTTTACTGCACATCGAATTTCTGCTGGTGAAAGTGAGGGCACTGCATCCTCAGTGCTTTTTTTATCAGATTTTATTCATTATTTGTTATAGACACTTCATCCTTTAACATGCCTCACGAGTAAAAATTACGTGGGTTCAGATCTGGTGAATGTGGGGGACAAAATCCCCTGCTTGTTATTCGGTCACCAAAATCACTTTCTAAATATTCATAATACACAGAAGTGTATGTGGCATTCAAAAAATGGTGTCAGAATGTGTGTAACTTATTGGTGTGGATTTATGATTTCTGACTTTTGACAGCTGTGTACAGACATAACAACATCTTGGCAATAGTGCAGGTAGCTATCTTGAGTCATCCAAGTTCTATGCAGTAAGGTAGCCAGCAGAAAGTGACCACTGATGCAGGTCATATAATGTAAGGACACTATAAACAAGCTGATTTAAATAGGCCAACAGGGTTTGTTGGGAAAGGACTGACATATTTGTATTCATTATTTGATGTTTGGATGTCCTAAAACTTTCTATTATTAACTGTAAAATTAGGCACTGTATAAACAACAGTAAAGGTAGTTTTTTGAGACCCTAATTATTTTGGAACATTTCATTTATTTGCCACCCACATTATTAGAACTTTTTCCGTTGTCAGAAACACACATCACTACAGCAACACAGTGATTTGGAAACTACCTGTTTCCATCTTCAGGTGAAGTAACACTAACCTCAAAACAAATTAACCACCATAAAACTCCTACAGTGAAACCTACATGGAACCATTGTCAAAAATTTAAATGATTCAATTACAAAACCAGCATGGACACTGTAATTCTTACTTTTCAGAAATTAGAGAAACCTGGAATCAGATTGGTCAAAACCATGAGCCTTATTACATTGATGATGAGCTGTAAAGTGCCACATGTTTAATTGGTTTTGTGGTGGTTAGTATGTTCTGAATTAGTGTTACTTCATTCAAAGGCAGAAATGTTGTGTTGTTGTGGTGTTGTGTCTTTGTGACAAGGGATAAAGTCCTAATAAATATAGATGATAAGACCTATGCAAAACCATTGTCAAAAATTCATATGAGTTAATTTGATTTATTATTGATTCATGTTTCAGTGTCCATAATACAAAGAAACTGATTGAATACTTGAATGTTTAGAGAACAGAGCAATAGTTATATGTACAGGTGAAGATACTGTCCTTGTCAGATAACTTGATCCCTGGTAGCACAGGGGTGAAGAGGCAAGCTGCTCAGATGGGAAGCACATCTCATGCAGCTTCAAACTTTTTCTCTCTGTGTCAAAAATATTGTCTCATAACGCAAAGCATTCTGCAGCGTCATTCAAGCACTGGAGTCAGCTGGAGTGTCAGACATTTTTAACAAAGTAATTCATAGCAAAGACAGACATTATTAGGAGGGTAATCGAGTGTTGCAATGAAGATAGACAATGTACTCCTACTCCGAACAGAGTAGATGTTTTTGGAACAGGTACAACGTGGCCTGACTGTGCCGATGTCAGTGAAGCAGCGACCAGACCATGCCGACTACATCTGTGTGCAGTGTTAGGGAGCCCAGGTATCAAGTTATCTGAATAGCAGTATAGATTGAATGAGGAACAACCAAATCTAAGAACCACTTTAGCAGATATTGAATGCCCATAAATATTTATAAATAATGTCCTGTATGTAATAAATATGCCTCAGACAATGAACAGAGTCCAACATAATGTCAGTATAAGGGTTAAATTAATTTTTAAGGCATCGTTAATCATTCGTGGAAAAATTTACCCATTTATGCCAACAGATAATAGCATTTCAGACTGCTCCATTTTAGTCAGTGTAATAAGTCCATAACACTTAATTGTGATATGACGCTAAATGTTTGACACCTTAATGGCTGACTGTTGTCTTCAAAAGAGTTTCTTTGGACATGATACGTTTTCAAAGGCTGCCTTTGTCTACATCTGCAGGTTGAAGGAAAGTACAATGGCTCCATGGCACCCAATAATAAAACTACCCTTATTACAAGACCTCAACAAATAATAAAGATAATGTATCCAGTGTTAGTCACCATGTTATGTAAATGTTGGAAGCCAAATTTGGCCGAACTTTGCTCATTCTGTCACTTGAGATGTTACTGCTTTAAAGGCAAAACAATGAAATTTATTGTTAATTTTTTTTCTGTTGGAAAAATAATAATATTGAAATGTTTGGTTTTTGTCTCCAAGGAAACATGCCGAGTATACGTAAAAAGCTCATTCCATTAACATTTAGGGAAGTAGCTAACATTTAAAGTTGAGAGCAAACAAAACCGATAAATACATAATGTGTTTGAACTCTATAGTATTGAGGGTGCTCGAGGATTTTGTAAATATCCTGTGTGGGCAATAATCAAGGCAGTGTATTATGCATTGTTGTTGTCTATAAGAAATGTAGCTTTCAGATGTACTGTATCCAGACTCATTCTGTTGTAGATTCAACATACTACTATGGCAATGGAGTTTCATCGTGCTCTACATTAAACCAAAACTTATTCCAAAGGGCAAGTTGTGCCCTGGATGGTGACACTGGAGTTGAGGCTAGATCTCCTATGGCAGCCACGAGAGCAAATTCTGGCGCCAGTGCTGCATCACCCATTGGAAGTGCGTGTATGAAAACTGACATCAATCCCACTGCAGCAGATTTGCTTCTAGGCTGACAGAATCAAGACTCCATGAGAAACTGCAACAATGTCACATTGGATCTCATAAGGGAAGGCTGTAAAACCAAAGATCAATAACACAACATGGATAAAGTGATGACATAGGGAGTGAATGCGTGTTTTGTACGTTTGTTGAGTCAAGAGTCTGAAGAATTGAGTTCCAAGTTGTGTTTGAAGGAAGAATCTTCACTTGTTACAAACTAGTGGTGAAGTTACGATTAAATGTTTCACGTTACATCTGCATTGCATCATTGCCTTGTATGTCACAAAGTTACAATGCTGTGAAAAAGTAACACTTTATATTGATAAATATTAAGTGCTGAAGGGAACCACGTCTCTCTAGCTATACCACCATGTAAACTGGTTGTACATTGCCGAATGCTTTCTTCGTCACTAAGTAATTTTGTAAAGTGGAACCAATGTTGCTGTTCCAGAACAATTCTTATCCTAATATTCAGGGCATAAACACCTACACCGAATTACAAATAGGAACTAAAAGTGTCCGTTGCGAACTGCAAGTGCATGAAGCAGAAACAACGAGTACAGATACCCGTAGGAATGGCTTTGAATGTGGAACAAGGCTAGAGTGAAAATGGGGGAGTAGTGAGGTGAGTCTTCTACATTTGTTGTTATGGAGGGGATTTTGTTTTGATACAACAAAAACATGGCATGGACTGAGTATAAGAGTTTAAGTACACATAAAAGTATTTATGTCCCAATCACGTGACATTTTAAGAAAGCTGATAAATGGAGATCAGAAACTTGAAGTTAGAACTTCGTTCCAATTTTTATTTTTATTTTTTTGTATGCATAAAAAACCAAAGACTTTTAACCCATTCTGAACCTCATTTCACATCACAATAGTGCATAAGTGAATATCTGGACTCAGACTTCTTTTTAAGATAATTCTGTATCTCACATAACTGCACATCACATCACTTCTTTCTTGCATCGGTTCATAGAAGTATGCATACCTCCTATGTCTGTACATACATGAGGAACACATGCCTACAACAAAACAGATATTTCATTCATTTTCGTAGATTCAGGAAACGACATTTAATATATCACATTCTTAAAAGGCTGAAATATTGAGTCTCATTTAGTCTGATTGCTGAGGAATTCAGATCCACTGAAACAGCAGAGTTTTTTATGAACTTCAACCCTTTAGAGGATGAAGATTTTTTAAATTCCATTGCAACTTCAAACTCCAAATAAAGCACTCCTTGTTTCCATTTCAAGGATGACGGAATTGAAGGAGCTAATAGCTGTTTATTCCATAAAGAAAAACAAAAAAAAAAATTATGAGGTAAATACCAAATTATTTATTATTAAGACAAGTGGTATGCATACTTACCACCTATTTCATAAAGGGTATTTATTTGAGAACACAGTATTGACGTATATATTAAAAGCCCATGTATGGTGAATGTTACCGAAATGATATCTGAAAGTTCATGACTGGCCTCCAAAGAAAGAAGATTGTTTATGAGTAACCTAAATTAAATTAAACCCTGTTTATGCTGTAAACAAGACATTGGTACACTGTGATCCAAGTGAAAAATGTTTATTGTTTAGGCAGACAGTACACATAGTTGGCAGTTATCCAGTAAAGGGTTAAACATATGTTTACTAAACAGAATGTCAAAAGATACTCACAACACACTTTTTACAAAGCTTGCTTGCCACTGGTAAT
Source organism: Coptotermes formosanus (assembly GCA_013340265.1). Taxonomy (NCBI): domain Eukaryota; kingdom Metazoa; phylum Arthropoda; class Insecta; order Blattodea; family Rhinotermitidae; genus Coptotermes; species Coptotermes formosanus. The sequence goes on from BLKM01000147.1 coordinate 384,566, forward strand.
GTAATTTTTATTGAATGCACTTTATTTTAATTACATTAGAGTTCTTTAAACTAAGTAATAAAAGAAGTCGAGTCAACTTTTGTAATCCCATAATTTAAATAATTTATTAGCAATTTTACAAAGATGGGCCTCTATAAGTATAATATTCTACAGATGTGCAATCTTCTTATATTTTGTTAGTTCAGATTATCTGCAATGAAATTATTGATTAAATGTAACGGATGGACTTCAAGTTAAAAGCGAGACTTTAATCAGGTAAATCACTAGGAAAACAAGGAACAGCAGTTTACAAATCCTAGTCAAAGAGTATGTACATAGTACTCTACAAGAGTGAAAGTCGATTTCAAAGAAGTTTTTTTTTCAATTTGTTTTATTTATTTCCTTATTTTATTATAAGAAAATGAAAGTGTAATACATTCTAACCAAAGAGGAAAATTGAAATGTTAAGCAATATTATTCCCACGTTGTCTTCTTGCAAAGGTAATAATGTCAACATTATTATAGTTATATTTCTGACTGTATGGAAGTAAGTTTTGATATGTAAAGAAAAGAATGACAGTAATGCCTTTGTATTTTCAGTTCATTTCTTTAAATTTAAAATGTGACAAGTTCCTTGTATGTCACCGCCTGTATCTTGCCCAAAGCACCCCCCCCCACCCCTCTCCCCAGCCATAGTTGAGTTCCAAACTCTTATCTGAATCACAGTTCTCAATTCAATGTCACTCCCACCTCATCCATAACGTCACGTGGTCTGATATCATATAGGCTAGTTAAATAAAGAATAAAGTTATTGTAGCGAATTAATGAAGCATCATTGCATTGTTTTACATGCCCCCCCTCCACCCACCCACCCCCCACCAACATGCACACAGTCTTTCACTTCCAGTTCCAGCAGTTTTCATGCATTCTCACTGATTTCAGATGAAGCAACAGTATCATGCAAGAAACAACTGACTGACTGACTGACTGACTGGCTGGCTGGATGACTGCCTGGCTTACTGGTTGGTTGATTGATTAATTGATTGATTGGCCGACTGGTTGTCTGATTGACAAATTTATTTATTTATTCATTTATTTATTTGTTTTTTGTTTATTCATTGAATCTTGGCTTCCTGACAAAGACATTAAGTAACTCAATTGCAGACTAAATAACTAATTAATTTAAGACTGAGGCCTTCTGAGATTTAGAATTATCAGTGTTCCATACAGTAAGACAATTCACCATATATATTCCAACAACTGCACTGTAATTAAATACAACGATATACGTGTATAAATATGTGGTAAACCTCCCTCATGTTTTTATATCACTATATCTACTTACAGTGCAGTTTATATGTAGGAGATACCATCACGACAGCTTGTTATGATACATTGTTGGTTCAAATAGATGTTAGTCTTCCAGATTAAAATCTTCCTTTTAACATTTTTGTACTTAGAGTCTATCTTTAATTACGCCTGAATATGGCCTAATTTAGGTCGAAACATGTCGCATAATTAAAGATATATACTCTGTTGTCTAATAAAGATAGTCATGTTGAGACTGAGATTGATTTTACTTGTTGTATAGACTTATACTTAGGGGCCAGTCACAGTGGTCCGAGACATTATGGGCCTCCCCGGACAGAGTAATTAATTTGGTGCACCTTAAGGGGAGCCAAGCGTCATGAGGGCTCAAAAATTCGATTTTGAGTTTTTAGCATACTTAAATACCCTGCTCTTGTGTGCGTCAATTGTCGTTGGTTTTACTGAAATCCGACGTCTCGTTAAATTTTAATAAATTATTATTTAAGACTATGACCTTTAAATGCCATGCCCATTTTTTGGACTCTGGCAGAAAAAAGGCTGAAATGCCTGAAGTGTAAGGCGTAGGGGGATATTTCTTTCTTCGATGTGGAGAGAAATGTTGGTCTGGGTAACGTTTCACATCCTGCCAAGTGTATCGATAGTCGTATCGAGTGCTGGTGTTTTTGTTTGTTCTTTTTCGTGGAAGTGTGTGGGTGCGCGGGCGCGTGTGTGTCCAGTTTCTATTTGAAAATGACTACAGTAAAGAAATTTGCTACGATACCAAAATGTAGGGAATAAATAAGTACGTGTTAACAAGAACACAGGTGTTTCAGAAAAGGGACAACCTCTATCTGACCAAAGTGTCACCAGCAGTTGTGTAAAACATAACCTTACTGTATCATACAACAAGATATATGGTGCTTCTGTGGGTACTGAAATTGAGGTAGGTGAGAACAATTTCTGTAAAAGTGAAAGAAATTTAACTCATGATGGGAACATTGTAGTTAGTATCAACTTGCTTTGTGTCTGTATCCCTAAAAGCAATAATTGCAAACAGTGTGGTGGTAATATTTCTTTTGCGAAAATCCATGAGAGTGGAGACGTATTGTCAGCAGTTTAGTTACTAAATGCTGTAAACGTGATCATACTTAAGGTATAATGATTTCAAACATTACCAGGAGCAGGGCGTGTGATAATGGAATCCATTTAGTGTATGGCATAAAGTAAATTGGCAAATGCAGAGGTGCAGGTAAACTGTTATGTGCAGTGCTGAATATTCCCCGGCCTCCAACAAGTTTTAGTATTTATAATAAGACTATTGATTCAGCTGTGCCTGATGTGAGTGTGTCCTTCATGATGCAAGCAGCCAGAGAAGCTGTAGCAGGGAATGAGGAAGATGATCCATCACGTGTAATGGCATGTTTTGGTGGGACATGGCAAAAGTGTGGACACACTTCCCTGAATGGCATTATGACAGCTACATGGGTTGACAGAAGGAGGTTTTAGATACAAAATTATGAGCAAGTTTTGTTTTGTTTGTCACACCAGTCCAACCCCCTGACATGAGTATAAAAAGAACCATGAAGGAATAAGTGGTGGAATGGAAGGTGCTGGCATACTCTACATTTTTAATCATTCTCTTCATACCTGAGGTATTTGTTACACAAAGTATCTTGGTGATGGGGGCACAAATCATAGCAAAGGGTGGTTGCAGGGAAGCCCTATGATCCCAACATAGTTATAACAAAATTAGAATGTACAGGACATGTACAGAAAAAAATTGGAGCAAGACTGAGGAGACTTGTGAAAGAAAAGACAGGAACAAAATCCTATGACAGCAAACCTCTTGGAGATTAAGGTTGCCTCACTCAGTCTGAAATATACAGCCATCAGGAGGAATGTCAACAGTTTGGAGGTCATGAAGAGAGCTTTGTGGGCTGTCTTTTATTCACAAGTTGTTAACAAATGAGAAACCTCAGCATGGTGTGTGCCCACATGATGGTGACAAATGGTGTAAATTCAAGAACTGTGCCAGTTCAGGAGTTGCATATGAATGTAGATTCATTAATTCTCTTTCTGGTATAAGAATAAGTAACTCTAGTTGAAGTCTGCTATTGTGTAGTACAAGAATCTGAGTGTCGTGATCGGATAAATCGTTGGGAAATGGACTAACTGAAAAATTTTTATTCTTATGCTTGTCAATAAAAATATTATCAATAGCAGTTGCTGAATTGTTATTGATTCTTGTAGGGAAATCCACAGCACTGTGTAAATTGTGCATAGCTAAAAGAGAATTTAACTGATGTTTATTGTTATTATTGTCTAGGTAATTGATGTTGAAGTCACCATATATAATTATGTTTAAAGAGTTGATTCTAGAGAATTTAAGAAATGTAAAAAATTTCTGGTTTGGATCTGTATATAGACAATATGCAGATATTGAGAGAAAAATTATGCAATTTGACTGCACAAATCTCAATGTTTTGCTCTTTACAGAAATCACTTAGATCAATACTGTAGAGTTTCATGGATATAAATGCTTACTCCTCCATTTTTATGTATTTTCTGGCAAAAATGAGCACCAAGATTGTAGGAGTTAATGGATAAGCACTGTATCTCCTTATTGTGCAGGTGGTGTTCAGTGAAACAAAGTACATGGGGAAAGGTATTTGTCCAGAGATTTGGTAATTCATCAAGTTTATTATGTATTCTCCTAATGTTTTGGTGAAATATTGTTAAAATTGTATTATTTTCACTGCCAGATAGATTATATTTCCTTGGTTGATCTTGGGTCTTGGTAGAGGTATGACTATTCCGAGTCATAAGATTATAAACTTTACTTGGATGCGGAACATTATTAATAGTAATGTGAGTTGCATCATTCAGTTTTTAACAGTCCAATTTAGAACACTGGTCTACCATAAAAACATCAGTTTTGGTTACTGGTGGTTTCCTTGATCTTTTCGGTTACTTATTATTCGTTTGCTCTTGACTTGACGGATGTGGTTGAAAGACCTGGTCCTGCACCTGTTGGGAGACATCTGTAGTTATTCCAGTTGAGAAGGTATTATTGTTGTTTGTCGATACAATAGGCGCATTCAAAATTATAGGGGGATTAACTTTTCCTCCTAAATCTGAGCTATTTGCTTGGAAAATAGTGCTTTACCTAATTTATTTAAATGTAGACCATGCCTCATATAAAATTTTCTATCCGTGTCAATTGCTAGTAGCATAGTGTGATTGTAGGTATTTACAATTTTCATTAATTTCTTATTATAAAACCTTATTTCCTGGTTTATATGTGAGGAATTAGACAAATCAAAACGAAATGGAACACTGGTTAATAGAATATTAGTATGGTTTTTAGATTTGATAAACTCGGTAGTGTGTTTGATAACTGTTTGGAATTTTTCTTGTTCAAGTCATTAGAAGCACCACAGAGCAAAATTACATCCTTGTTGGTTAGTTTGACAATGTCACTTTTTTCCGATTTAAGGAGAATATTAAGATCAGCTCCTGGCTTAACCACACTCTAAATTCCAAATTTGTCACTTAATAAATTTTTCACATTTTCAGCATATCCTTTAGAAAAACTGTCACCAATCATTACAATGTTATGCTGTTCAGTTTTGGTATTTTCACCTGATTTATTAGGTACTGTTGCTGCTACATCAATTGCTTTGCCATTACTTGTAATATTTGCACTTGACACTGTTAAATTGGATGTAGCTGGGCAGATTTTACCATTGAGTATGGTAGGGATGTAATATATTTGATTCACTTCCATGTTGGTAAACATTCTTGACCAGCTGCTGTTATGGATGCAATTAAACCAGTGATCAGGGATCTTACTGGTGTAGATCCTCTGAAGAAATGTTTTCATGGGAAAACCCACAATCCTAATGAACATGTGAACTCTGTTATTTGGACAAGGATACCCAAAACTGTTGTTGTAGGGCTTGACACACTCAAGTTTGGGGGTGTATGGTGCAGCGTTGTGTTTTAATGATGGCGTAACAAAAAGACTGTTGTCCTAAACATACTGGGTGTGAGATCTGGCTCAAACCAGTGAACGCTCTGAAGTGGGTAGATATGGAAAGGATTTGGAAGACAAAAATAGCAACACTGGGCATCTAAAGAGAAGCAAGGAAAAAGAAAAGGTCATAAAAAAGGAGAAAAGAACATCAAGATGGCCCACATGATTCAGAATATGGTGCTGGGAAGCATTAAGTTTGAGTCTGTATCATTATTTACCATCATTTTGAGTGATGTTAAACTTTAAATCCATTTTTCTGATTACTACATTTTCTTAACTTCTGGTACCATTATCAAATAAAGTATATGAGATGGAAGCCTGAAAATTTCACCATCCCTTGACAAAATCATGATAGTCAATCAGATAAAGGGTTGGGGTTGTAGGTACTGCAAGAGGCTATGTAGGTATGAGTGAATATGAAAAAAGTACTTTAAAAGGAAAAAGAAATACATAAAAAATATGGAAACTTATATTATGGAAAATGTGTGTCTTGAAAACAGCTAATTCTTTATCTGATTGCAGTCACATTAACTAACTACAGGCAGTAAATATTTTAAATGTTTCTCTCTGGTAGTTTCTTCAGAATGTGTGCCTAAATGAAGCTCAATTTAATATTGCTTGCATACGCATGTACGTTCACTACCGTCTCCCCTTAAAACCAATATTCTTAAAACTTTTTCGGTCTAGGACATGGCTGGCACATGTTATTGAGACGTGCCCAAATGGCAGATAATTTTCCAAGATATTCTTACACGTGTGGAAACCTGAGTTTACTTGCACCATATTTGTGATTATTCGAGTGACATCTTAGCATCTCTTACATGTTGGCGCCCCAGCGAGCTGCCCGGCTGGCTCACCTGTTAGTCTGGCCCTGAAGCCAATTAATGTAATACTATAGACGCCATCTGTACACTAAACATAATGCCCATATACACATACCACTAAAATTTTGTCAATATCACTGTACACATAACCCACTAAATACAAATTAGTGTGGCTGTATAAACATGACACTAATTATGGCTTCTTAGAGGCGACATGGGCATAGAGACATCCAAATAATTACCTGTCATTAGGGCTATATAGAAAATCAAATAGTTACATAAGATTAGGGGTAAAACACAGCCCAATAATTGTCTACTGTTATGCATATGTGGTCACCCAACTAAGTACAACTGTGGCTGTGTAGACACTCTACAAGGTATCTGTCACAATGGCTGTATAGACGTACCATTAATTACACGTAATTACGGTTCTGTAGACACCACCCTGGAACTTACCACTATGGTTTCGTGCACGTATTGTTAACTGTCATCATGCCTATATCAGTGTTCCTTTAATTAATATTAGGGCCATAGAAACGACCACTAATTACCCATGTTTATAGCTGTTAAATTACACCACAAATTACCTGTCATGCTGATCCCAGTGGCCGCGCGGTCTAAGGCGTAGGTCTGCGGCCGAGCGCTTGCTGGGATCGTGGGTTCGAATCCCACCGGGGGCATGGATTTTTTTGATTCGTACAGTGTTTGTGTTGTCAGGTAGAGGTCTCTGCGACGGGCCGATCCCTCGTACAGAGGAGTCCTACCGACTGTGGCGTGTGTCTCAGTGTGATCAAGTGAAAATAAACAACCTCGACACCTACTGTGAACAAGTAGGTAGAAGAGGGAAGGACTGCGAAACAAAATTACCTGTCACTATGACTATAAAAACTGAAAAAATCCGTATTATTATAGTAATAACAACCCATAAATAAAGTATAATTGCGATACTAATAAAACAAACGAAAATAATAACAAACAACTGAATACTTTGCGAAATTTCAGGTTTTCGAAGAGATGTCGTTGGTCTCCATGCCTCTGGGTTTTCGCGCCGCGTCACTTGGTATTGGTTCCTGACGTTTTGAGACAGCGTAGTGGTCGGTTCTTCAGGGGTAGATATGTCCAAGAAGAATGTAGGACCAACAAACTAACCAAAGGGCGGAAACCTGCCTTTTACTCAGGTCCTGCATACTGAACGCATCGCTGGGCTTGTGATGCGGAAAAGTTGTGACGCTGGCTGAGACTTTTGCTTAGTCTAAAGTTCTTCCCGTCTTTGCTGTAGGCCTCGACGTGGTCACACTAAGGACTAACGGGGAAAGTAGCAATACTTCCATCATTGCTGATGAAGGGAGGGGGGAGACTTCTGCGATTTGAGGGTCTCTGTGACTTTGAAGGGCAGTGTGGGCCGCCTTCCTTCTTTAACCTTTTAAAGCCTAGCGGTAACTTTACGTACCACCAGGTTTAACATTAAAAAATTCTACGTGGTGCCCACATTGCGTTTATGTGTTTTGTACGGATCTCAGAACAAACAGCAACTTTTGCCTTATAAAACATTAAGAGACTGGTTTTTATAACCGAAGTGGAGAGTGTTTACAGTGCAGTACGCACTGAGTCCTTATATAAAACAGATACGCTTCGTCTTTAAAGGGTTAATTGTGCTAGAGGCTGTTGAGAAAATTTTGCACGTATCCTATGAGCAGCGTTGGCTGGTGGGACGTGGCTATGATGGACATGTTATCCACATACAGAGTCAAATCGAAGTGACGGGACGATATAGGCATGGAATTCACACATAGGCTGAAAAGGACGGGTGAAACGCGTCCACACCGAGCCACTCGACCACTCATGCTACAACGAGTCAGTCTGGTCGACTGTCCGTGATTTCAGGCTTCCGCCGCGATGCTGATGAGATCTGCGCTCTTCTGGGGTCTTACGCAGCGCTGAGTGGTAATCCTTTACCGACTTTTCGGGACAACGTCTGTAAAGGATTACCGTTTCGGTACAACGTCGGTAAAGGATTATCACTGAGCGCTGTGTAAGACCCCAGAAGAGCGCAGATCTCAATGTGGTTGAATGTTTTTTAAATTTGGATTTTGTGGGGTTTGGGGAGCCCTACAGCTCCGCATCCCCCTTCGGTACGCCCCTGCTACAGCCTTAAAATTGCGTGTGATTAATACATGAACTAAAATGCTGCGTAGAGAAACTTCCTTTTGTAAACGTGTAAGCCAGTAAGTGGGTCTCCAGCGGCGTCCCTCTTTAAATTTGCATAATGAGACTGTAAGATCGTGCCAACACACACACACACACAGACACACACATATGGCTGTGCCATGGCTCAGGCGGTTAGCCGCCGGCCTCCCACCGCGAAGGCCCGGGTTCGATCGCGGGTCATTCCATGTAGGATTTGTGGTGGACAAAGTGGTCCTGTGACAGGCTTTTCCCCGAGTTCTTCGGTTTTTCCCTGTCAATTTCATTCCACCGGTGCTCCATTACTAGGAAAAGGACAAAAAATAATAATAATCATCATCGTCATCTTCATCACAGGGTTGCACAAGAAGCCTCAGGGCTGCGGTGCGTCCGTAGCGTCTGCTGCGGGGCCCTTCCCCACACACACACACACATATGGAACAACGTATCAAGATATATGCTTCATACATTCCTACAATACGGCCCGCTGAATCGTCCCATCTGAGGGGAGGCTATAAGGCAGACCCTATACACACACCTCTCCTATGGTCCGTAGCAACTCCAACATATAAACGCGACACATGGAAAGAGACTGTTATTCCTGTAAAAAAACTGTAAACAATTCTTAAAACCCCTATGATGGCTAAGAACTGTTTTATTGTAGATGACTTTTAGTGCTCGGTTTTATTTAACTTTATATAACCCAATTGCTACTTATACATAGCCTTCCTAAACGTGTGTTTTTTAGAATTGTTTGTGACCTTGAGAATTACCTGTCCTAGGTCGAAACATGTCGCTCTTTGAGACATATACACTGTGTTGTCTAAATGTAGCTGTGTTTTGACTGATTCGAATTTTGTATATTATCCTAGCATAACGTAAAACGATGTCACATATAAAGATTATAAATTATGTAATTATATAGTTAATATATAATATGTATATTAATATATAATATATATAATAATAAAGAAATAAATATAATTACGTTTTAAATTAAGAGCAGACTGAAGTCGGGGAATGCTTGCTATCATTCGGTGCAGAATCTTTTGTCTTCCCGGTTGCTACCCAAAAACACAAAGATTAGGGTATACAGAACTGTAGTTTTACCTGTTGTTCTGTATGGGTGTGAAACTTGGTCTCTCACACTGAGGGAGGAACAAAGACTGAGGGTGTTCGAGAATAGGGTGCTGAGGAGGATATTTGGGCCTAAGAGGGGCGAGGCGACAGGGGAGTGGAGAAGACTACATAACGAGGAACTTAGTGACCTGTACTCATCACTAAATATTATTCGGGTAATCAAGTCGAGAAGAATGAGATGGGCTGGGCATGTAGTACGTATGGGGAAAAGAGAAGTGCATACAGGATTTTGATGGGGAGACCTGAGGGAAGGCGACCACTTGGGAGACCCGGGCGTAGATGGGAGGATAATATTAAAATGTATCTTCAAGAAGTGGGATGGGGCATGGACTGGATTGTGCTGGGTCAGGATAGGTACAGGTGGCGGGCTGTTGTGAATGCAGTAATGAACCTCCGGGTTCCATAAAATGCGGGGAATTTCTTGAGTAGGTGACAAACTGTTAGCTTTTCAAGAAGGCCTCTGCTGCATGGAATTAGTTAGTTAGTTAGTTAGCTGATTAGTTAGTTGGTTGGTTAGTTAGCTAGTTAGTTCGTTGGTTAGTTGGTTGGTTGGTTGGTTGGTTGGTTGGTTGGTTGGTTAGTTAGTTGGTTAGTTGGTTGGTTAGTTAGTTAGTTAGTTAGTTAGTTAGTTAGTTATAATTAAGTTTTGCACGTGTGAAATGAAGGGGGCCAATTCATGACAGGCTAAACTCTCTTCGACCGTCGCATCTTCAGTATCAAAGTCACCTCGAGCATAAAGTTGTGGCAGCGCATTTCTGTCGATGTTGACATCCAATTACAACAATAACGGTTCGCAACCCACAATACCACTGTACCCCTATATCACGCGCCGCCACTGCTGACCGGAGTGGGGGAAACCGGTACGCCTTACCCGGGGCCAGCTGTCTGGAAGGGGGCCCGGTGCCCTACTGTGTTGCATATGTTTTTGTTTTTCTTGGTAGTATCACATGTAGCCTAATTATGTAGTGATTTGTCGTGTTGACTGCAGTTGCGGCCAGCGGCCATCTTGCATACGACGCTGTCTGATTTGTTTCCTTACTTTTCCGCTTGCCGGTCCACCCTTGCTTGGGGGCACAAAGATTTTTTGCACCGGGGCTCAAACCCGCCCTCGGCGGTCCCGCTCACCGCCTTGAAAACATGAAAATGTACGCATTAAAGGTGTAAATGAAGGGTCATGTGCTAGGCGAAGAAGTGCTGAAAGGCAGTTTCACTCTAAAGAGGCAGATAGAAGTACGAACTGCGCCGGTGGGGCGGGATTTTAAACTTTTGTCGCTAGAGGTGTCATTCAATAATTAATTCATGTATGGGTCCAAATAATTAAGACACGTTTATTAACCCTTTAAAGACGAAGCGTATCTGTTTTATATAAGGACTCAGTGCGTACCGCGCTGTAAACACTCTCCACTTCGGTTATAAAAACCAATCTCTTAATGTTTTATAAGGCAAAAGTTGCTGTTTGTTCTGAGATCCGTACAAAACACATAAACGCAATGTGGGCACCACGTAGAATTTTTTAATATTAAACCTGGTCGTATGTAATGTTACCGCTAGGCTTTAAAAGGTTAATATATTACAAAGTAATTCTAAAATACACAAAATTTTGAAGGATATATGTGGAAGAGATAGAAAAAGTACTGTAGACATGAAAGAAGTGGTTTTGAGTTTATGCTTAGTTGTTAAACCGTACTGGCAGCAACAAAGAACCCTCAACTTGCCTCTCTCCCTCGGCCCCCCTCCGCCCCCCCGCCGCCCCCCCGCCCCTTCCTTTGAATGTATGTTGCCGAAGAATATACCCCAGCCTTCAACACGCTGGCTGATGTTGTTTCCATATTCATGATGACAAAGTGGTTTCATTACGATGGCGCTTTGTTCAGCCAACCGCGGGCTGACAGAGGAGTGGAATGACACAGAGCAGCTCCTGCTAGACGCCGCCCGCAACTCACTGTCACCTGCGTTATGTTTCTTGCGCAAAACCTACTTTTCTAGTACACTCTCTTCTTCTGCAGTCTAATTTATTCGTCTGGTCAATGAGTTGACTTTGTGTGCGTGTGTGTTCATCCAAGGCCCCCGTTTTTTAGTACGCGTCTATTTTCGTTACAATTTTACTCTCGTTTGTTATTTTCATTCGTATGGGGGAAAAGTGAGGCGCATACAGGATTTTGATGGGGAGACCTGAGGGAAGGCGACCACTTGGGAGACCCAGGCGTAGATGGCAGGATAATATTAAAATGGATCTTCAAGAAGTGGGATGGGGCATGGACTGGATTGAGCTGGCTCAGGATAGGGACAGGTGGCGGGCTGTTGTGAATGCGGTAATGAACCTTTGGGTTCCATAAAATGCGAGTAATTTCTTGATTAGCTGAGAAACTGTTAGCTTCTCAAGAAGGTCTCTGCTCCTTGGAGTTAGTTAGTTAGTTAGTTAGTTAGTTAGTTAGTTAGTTAGTTAGGTAGGTAGTTAGTTATTTTCATTACCTGTTCGAGCTTAGCAAAGCCTGGTGTCTGGCTTGGGGGAGAAACTGTTAGCTTCTCAAGAAGGCCTCTGCTCCTTGGAGTTAGTTAGTTAGTTAGTTAGTTAGTTAGTTAGTTAGTTAGTTAGTTAGTTAGTTAGTTAGTTAGTTTCATTACCTGTTCGAGCTTAGCAAAGCCTCCTGTCTGGCTTGACTGTATGTTTCACCTTACGTGCTGATAAACAGCCACGAAGCGTCCTCCTGGACTGATGGCATAGAAAGGATTCCCATGGATGAAGAACGACGACACTCAAAGCACGTTTCAGGTCTCTTAAAGAAGATCATGGCGCTTGTAAATAACAAATATCATATTGTCACAGTTTTTAAAAATTTGCCTGAACAGACTGGCTGGAAAATTGTATGGCAGGAAGCAACTTTGCGGGAAATATGGAGCATTAGTGCTGCTTTCCTTATTTTCTTCTTGCGGTCATTTAGTTTTTAGGCGCGTTTGTAAAATTGCGACTATTTGCTTCGCCACGTCTGCCTCTCGGTCCGTCTGTCCGCATGGGGCTTCCACTGGACGGATTTTCATAAAATTTGATATTTGAGTATTTTTAGAAAATCTGTCGAGAATATTGGCTTCTCATTAAAATCTGACAAAAATAACGGGTACTTTACATAAAAACGAACGTACATTTGTGATAATATCGCTCTCAATTCTTCTTAAAATGAGAAATGTCTTAGATAGAAGCTGTAGAGAAAATCAAAACACACATTTTATGTACAGCAATTTTTCCCCAAAAATTGTGCCGTTTATGAGATGATATGGAAAAATATGGTACAGCCAAATAGGCCACAGATAACATAATACGGGATCTGCTCTTTTCTGCGGCATTACCCAGCGTCGAATGGTCGACGCTGGGTAATGCCCTAGAAGATCACATATCTCATCAACATCGCAGCGGTAGCCTGAAATCAACATAATACGGCGCTGCACTTTGCATGCTGGGTAACTAAGATACACTCGGAATATGTAGTACTTGTTGCTTTTCAGTGGTAATAATGGTCACGCGAACGCTCCTCAATGTTGCGTGTATACGTACCTTGCCTATCTTGTTAGGCCATAAACTAACAAACCTGCATAGACCAGAATTTGGTGTGTTCCCGTCGGTTCCAATCCGTTATAATTTACTTGGGCTTCACTCAAGGGGCTCTAATTGTTCAAGTTTCGAGGCCATCTACACAACCAGCATTTTAGGTGCCTATATCTTATTTATGTGGGCCGGGATAGCTCGGTCGGTATAGCGACTCGCTACGGGCTGGACGGTCCGGGGATCGAATCCCGGTGGAGGCGAGATTTCCCGCAGCCGTCCAGACCGGCCCTGGGGCCCACCCAGCCTCCTGTACAATGGGTACCGGGTCTCTTTCCCGGGGGGTAAAGCGGCCGGGGCGTGGGGCTAGCCACCCCATCCCCTCCTCGTGCCGAGGCTCACGAACGGGTAGAGCTATACCTCTACTCCCCCTCTTGGGCCCTCAAGGCCTGCTATAGGGTGAACCTATATCTTATATATGTGACTTGTACCTTCTTTCAAGAATTTATATATTATATATATAATTGGCCCCATAGCCCATGTATATAATAATATTAAATAGGCAAGTGATGTATATATATAGATATTGTGTATCTATATAGATATATAAATGCGTAACACAAATTTATTCAGCAGGGTATTGGCATATTTTACGGCCACTAATTTTCAAAGACATTGTTTCAAAAAAAAAGTATTTGAAATATGGGTCTTCTAAGACCCACATTTGAGGTCGGCTTTTGAAAGTTCAGTCCTAAAAACGTCCACTTTTGAAAACATGTTTCACAAGCCAGCTCACTGTTGGCAAGATCCAGATATGAAATCGGACCTTACAAACAGCACCGTTAGCAAGAAGGACACTTCAGATTAGATTTTCTCTGTGTTTTATCTGGTGCATGTGTCACAGAGACTTTATCACGCTGGTTACCGCTTGTGATCCAATTAAGTCCGACGATTTTAAAAAAATACAATAGTGCTTAAAATACTCTAAGTTGAAGCAAAATAAATTTTCTCGCCTTCTGTTAGACTGATGTAATTTAGACGTCACACCTGGCACTCACCGCGCATGCGCTACAAACAGTGCAAGTTTGGTCGAAATCGGTCGGTAATGAAGGGCACTTTACTTGGAGGTCGAAGTAGTTTTTCGTCCCTCTCTCGCCTTCCGTGGTACTGATATAACTCAAACGTCACACCTAGCACTCACCGCGCATGCGTTACAAACTCAATCTTCGAACTCTGAGAAGGAGATACATGATACAATGGGGTAAAAGAATTGACCAAATTGTTAACAAAGTGTCAAGGATGAAGATAAAATTTTGCACATCTACAAGAAATTAGTCTCTTAAAATATATACAGTAGCCTCTAATATAGGGCCCTTTTTTAATTTTTAATTTTTACGAACCAAAGAAAAAACACAATAAGATACTTTGCATATGTACCGGAAGAGGTCTGCATGGACATTTTCTCTTTAACCTTTTAAAAGCCTAGCGGTAACTTTACGTACCACCAGGTTTAACATTAAAAAATTCTGCGTGGTGCCCACATTGTGTTTATGTGTTTTGTACGGATCTCAGAACAAACAGCAACTTTTGCCTTATAAAACATTAAGAGATTGGTTTTTATAACCGTAGTGGAGAGTGTTTACAGCGCGGTACGCACTGAGTCCTTATATAAAACAGACGCGCCTCGTCTTTAAGGGGTTTATTATATTCGTAATTGGCTCATGGCAATCGTAAAGGAAACAATGTGATTTTTGGATCAGGGGTTGTGGATAGCAGTAGGTCGTTCGAATAAACAATTTCTCCTCCAGTCGTTCGGTGAATAATAAATCACTAACCACCATAATAAGGGCTGAAAAATAAATAATGGTCATAAATAAAACTTTCCTGGGAAAACAACCTTTAATATAACAAGGTCACACCGTTTGGAAATTCTCTTAATGGAAAAGTCATGCGACCAGGGCTGTGGAGTGGGAGTCGGAAGGAATTTTAGGTGGAGTCGGAGTCGGAAGGCATTTTAGGTGGAGTCGGAGTCGGAAGGAATTTTAGGTGGAGTCGGAGTCGGAAGGAATTTTTAGGTGGAGTCGGAGTCGGAAGGAATTTTAGGTGGAGACGGAGTCGGCAAGAATTTTAGGTGGAGTCGGAGTCGGAAGGAATTTTAGGAGGAGTTGGAGTCGGAAGGAATTTTAGGTGGAGTCGGAAGGAATTTTAGGTGGAGTCGCAGTCGGAAGGAATTTTAGGTGGAGTCGGAGCCGAAGGAATTTTAGGTGGAGTCGGAGCCGAAGGAATTTTAGGTGGAGTCGGAGTCGGAAGGAATTTTAGGTGGAGTCGGAGCCGAAGGAATTTTAGGTGGAGTCGCAGTCGGAAGGAATTTTAGGTGGAGTCGGAGTCGGAAGGAATTTTTAGGCGGAGTCGGGGTCGGTTAAAGTGTACCGACTCCAACCTCAATCTAAATTCTTAACTAGATACTCCAACTCCAGCGCCCTGATAGCTACAGCAACCATTAGACTTACACTTAAATATAGGTTACAAGTCTAAACAGTAGCCTGATGATTCACGTGGTGGTGATGAAATGTCTTATAGGTTTACCGTTATTAATACATATTGAGCTTTTATGGAGGAGTCGCAGTTTTAAAAATCGAGGAGTCGGAGTCGGAGCTTTTGTGTACCGACTCCACAGCCGTGCATGCGACTAAGCGAAAGTTCTTCACTTTTCAGTTCTGCATTACAAAACATCACTACTTTTTATGCACAAAGCACAAAGAGTTTTTCCTGTGTCACCACAGCCTCCCTACATACTTGATTCTATTGCCAATCCTCTTCCCCATCACAAATTATTCCGCTTCTTTATTACCACAGTTCCGATGGCGAAGAATTTTTTGCCTTCTTTTTCAGCTGGGTGAAGAATAAATTCCTTCTAAATATGTTCTAGGACTCCAAAGTTTGGCAGCAGTGTTACTAACACCAAAAATGCCGTTTTACATGATGATTCTCCGTATCGGTATTATGTATGCCTCCCGCCCCCAGCTGCCGCATTACATTCCCAAAGGTATAAGACATGGAATATGAAAACTATCAATTAATACGTACTAATTGCAGACACCGTCAAACCAGCCTAGAAACCACCTAGCAGTTTAGTGTAGTGGTAAAGGTAAAGGTAAAGCAGTCCCATTACAGGCCTGGACAGGCCCTGAGGTTTCCAGGAGATTGAGGCTCCCAGATTTCTAGACAATCGGCACATGAAGGTGGTAAGGTTGTCAGCCCTACGCACCGGCCGCCTTTACCCCCCAGAGAATATTCCTGGTACTCATTTCTGTTAGAGGCTGAGTCAACCTCAGGGCCATAGTGCGACCCGAAGGATTATGTCAGTGAAAAATTCCAGTGATACCATCGGGAATCGAACCCGCGACCTTCCCGTTTGTTGCGCGGTGTCTCAACCAACTGCGCCACCGCGGCCCCCTGGTGTAATGGTAACAGTCTGAATTTGTATCAGGGTGGGCCCGATACGAGTCTTTATCGAAACACCCCCTATCCTGAGGTTTGCTGTGGCTTTTGTTAGACACTTCAGGCAAATACAGAGATAGTACCTGGATTATTGCATGGTAAATTCAGTCCGGATCCATTTCAGTCCAATATTACTCACCAAGAGATGCAATAGATGTCATATCGTCTGAGATACGACACCGCTATAAAATAAACCACAAATACAAGAAGATTTTAAATCAAAAGGAACTCCCAAAGAAATGTGTTGGACAGTCAGACATTGTGATCGTGTAGCAGATATATACATTCGAACTCGGTTATAACGTTATGAAAGGAACTGAATATTTTGTGTAGTTATAAACGAGTGTTGTTGTAACCGAGCAGAGTAATGTTATGGTTAACAGTTATGAATTAATGGGTACCACAGAATATCTGACGCTATAGGCGAGATTTGGTACAAACCGATGTCGTTATAACCGGGTTCGATTGTACCTAACTTATCTCTCACCAAGAGGTGTTAAACTGTTCACGTTTTATATGATATTTCCACAAAATTAATGAAATTAACAAGGCCCTGCTCCCCCTCCCCCGGTCTCTCATGTCCAAAAAGTGCTGAAAATAATTCAACAAATAAAAAATTAATAATTTATTGAATTTAGGTTTATATCATATTACCATGTAGGTACCTTTTGAACCCCATGGCTACACTTTTTTAAATTCTATCAAAGTCTTGTGTTATTTCGGACAATCAACTTTTTATGCAGCTTTGTCCCTTATCTCATAAAGAAAGGCTTGTGTCAATTTTTAAACACAGAAACGCCAAACGTAGGTGTGTGTAGGCCTCCATGTAAACTGTCTGTCGTAATTTTTGTCTCATTCTATTAAAATCTGAATAGTTCGACATTCTACAGTAAAAATTCCAAACACGAAATTTAATGAAACCCATTCTTGGGGGAACGGCGCTGTTTCATACACACGGACGGACGAACGGACGGACGGACGGACGCACGGAGAGGTGTGATGAAGATCATAGTTGTGTTTTGCGGCTGCTTTTTGAAAGCGCCTAAATGTCTCATCCAACAAATATTACACGTATTAAATAAAATACAGGCGAGTTATGAAGATACTCAGAACATTACATGTATTTAAAACATTTATCTACGCCTTACGTATTTAATAGAACAGAAGAAAAATAGTTTATGGGCGCAGTAAATAGGGTACACACAATATCAACCCTATAAAGACGAGGTGTAACTGTTTTATATAAGCACTCAGTGCGTATCGCGCTGTAAACAATCCACTTCGGTTATAAAAACCAATCTCTTAATGTTTTATGAGGCAAAAGTTGCTGTTTGTTCTGAGATCCGTACAAAACACATAAACGCAATGTGGGCACCACGTAGAATTTTTTTAATGTTAAATCTGGTCGTATGTAAAGTTACCGCTAGGCTTTAGAAGGTTAAAAATGCCGTATATATTTAATAAAACAAAAAGAAAAACAGTGTAGTACCCACAATGTGAAAAATTTTCATTTATAAGCGTTGCATCTTACGTACTCAACACGTAAGAGATATGAAAAGTCGCAGTAACTGTGTATCTGCGAACTGGAAGCAAATAAAGTTAAAGCCGTAATATTACAGGCCTGGACAGGCTGTTACGGCTCCAGGAGGTTGAGGACACCAATTTCTATACAATCAGCACATGAATGTGGTAAGGTCGGCCATACACACCGGCCGCCTTTACCCCCCCAGGAAATATTCCTGGTACTCATTTCTGTGTATCTCCGAACTGGAGGCCAATAATGTGATAAATTCCCAACCTGTAAGAAACAAATGTATATCTGCTGGTAACTCTAAGATAAGTTCTTCTTCGGAGTTTAGCGTCTCCATCTATTAGCTGCAGAACAGCCCCTGTGGGATGGCTGATCGCCAGCATCTACGTGGTCCTGTCTTGTATCTTCCGTGTTTTAAATACGTCGTGGTTTGCTAGCGGACCATGAAACAACAAAGCTGTCCCTTCCCAGAAACTCTCGCAACTTGTAAGTATGTGCCCTTAGGGAGATCACGATGGATATCTTCAAAAGTTTATCGCAACCAAAACGAAGAACAACGCCAGGAAACTTTATAACAGTGCGTGTTGTCTTCCTGAAGTGTCAGCAGTGCTTTACATTCCTTCAATAGCTGTCACAAAGTCATTCTTTTCGTATACTCCGAATTCAACGGGCTGTCTGTAACGTAGCCTGATGTAATATTTCGGAGTCTTAACGAAAGAAGGAAATTACGTATAAACGTAACACTGGGGCGCGTTCGCGTAACCATTGTTGGCGTGGAAAAGCAATAACTAACTAACTAACTAACTAACTAACTAATTAGCTAACTAGTTAGCTAACTAACTAGCTAGCTAGCTAACTAACTAGCTAACTAATTAGCTAACTAGCTAGCTAACTGACTAGCTTACTAATTAGCTAACTAACTAGCTAACTAACTAACTAACTAACTAACTAACTAACTAACTAACTAACTAACTCCATGGAGCAGAGGCCTTCTTGAGAAGCTAACAGTTTCTGAGCTAGTCAACAAATTCCCCGCATTTTATGGAACCCGGAGGTTCATTACCGCATTCACAACAGCCCGCCACCTGTCCCTATCGTGAGTCAGCTCAATCCAGTCCATGCCCCATCCCATTTCTTGAAGATCCATTTTACTATTATCCTGCCATCTACGCCTGGGTCTCCCAAGTGGTCGCCTTCCCTCAGGTCTCCCCACCAAAATCCTGTATGCACCTCTCTTTTTCCCCCATAGGTGCTGCATGCCCTACCCAGTGGAAAAGCAATAAGTATTACATATTCTGAGTGTGCGTCTGTAGCCTTAGTTATCCGGCACGCAAAGCGCATGCGCCTTATTGTCATCTGTGGCCTGCACGGCTCTACATTATTTTTCCACATTATCTCATAACGCGCACGGTTTTCGGGAAAAAGTTACTGAACACAAAATGTGCGTTTTGAGTTTCTCTACAGCTTTTATTTAAAACATTTCTCATTCTAAGAAGAATTGAACGAGATATTATCACAAATGTATATTGGTTTTCGTGTAAAGTACCCGTTATTCTGGTCAGATTTTAATGAAACTTGAATCTTCTCTACAGATTTTCGAAAGATATTCAAATATCAAATTTGATGAAAATCTATCCAGTCGGAGCCGATTTGTTGCGTGCGGATGGAAAGACGGACAGGAAGAAGCTAGTAGTCGTTTTCCGCAATTTTACCAAGGCACCTAAAAAGACAACAGACTCGTGGATCAATCCACTAAAAGATGAAACAGATCTGTCTAGGCAAGTAACGCGAGTGAAATAAACTCCAGCAAAGCACGTAAACTATTTATCTGTGTTGAGTTAAAATAAAAATGAACAAATAAAATACAAAGCTATTGGAAGTGTACGAGGTAGGTGCTTTGGCGTTAACCTCGCAGCGACTGTCGAAACAGTTAATTTTGAATTAAAATGTCGAGACGAAATTTGGAAGAGCAAAATACAGGTTGTCGACGGGGTCAAAACTAACTAACGTCTCAGGGGAAAAGTTTCGGAAGGCTTCGGAGAAAATGCTAATGGCTCATAGCATATGAAGGAAATTAACCCTTTATCTGTTTTATATAAGGACTCAGTGCGTACCGCGCTGTAAACACTCTCCACTTCGGTTATAAGAACCAGTCTCTTAATGTTTTATAAGGCAAAAGTTGCTGTTTGTTCTGAGATCTGTACAAAACACATAAACGCAATGTGGGCACCACGTAGAATTTTTTAATGTTAAACCTGGTGGTACGTAAAGTTACCGCTAGGCTTTAAAAGGTTAAAGACGAAGCGTATCTGTTTTATATAAGGACTCAGTGCGTACCGCGCTGTAAACACTCTCCACTTCGGTTATAAAAACCAGTCTCTTAATGTTTTATAAGGCAAAAGTTGCTGTTTGTTCTGAGATCCGTACAAAACACATAAACGCAATGTGGGCACCACGTAGAATTTTTTAATGTTAAACCTTATGGTACGTAAAGTTACCGCTAGGCTTTGAAACGTTAAAGGGTCCATGCGCCACTATATGGTGCCCCAGTAAACATGACACAATGCCATATATTCTTTATTCTTCAGTTATTTCTTATAGGTTAAAAACTTATAAGTTTCTGTACAGTTTTACGCAGACGGTCAAAATATGTGTAAACACGCTTTAAACACTTAATTCAAGCTGTACCACTCTACTGCTGTCAGCGTTATATAAGTCCCAGCATGCGGACCGTACATTAAAGTGTTGATTGTCGTAACTTCACAATAAAATACACAACAAGTAAATATATACAGCTTTGCACATTTTAATATTGGCTTCTGTAAACCAAACGTTCAACAGTGTTCCGTGTTCGTGGTCCATTTCAGTTGCTACTTCATGGCGTCTCGCGTTACTACAGTGACAGAAAGAATTTGATGTGATGAAGCCAAACTGCCACAAGTATCCAAAGGACAGTCCCCCAGATTGATTCGATGAGTAGGATGAAATGTGTGTTCATGGTTGATAGGGACCAGTGCCAGGGGAACATCCGGAAGGCTACAGAATGTCCCACGTACATAATGGTGGCGTTCATTCCTACGAAACAGGAACAGACTTCTAAAATATTTAGCAAGTTTTGCGACGTGTGCATATGATATGTTTCATACACGTGTAGAAAGCTTGGGCTAGTCATATTTGCACGTTTTAGTATATATGTGCTTTCATTATTTGTAATAACTATAGTCCTTTACTCAAGAGAATGCAGTTGACCTGCACAGCGTGGGTAGTCCTTTTACACTATGGGCGCGGGTTTCCGTTTAGTCAAGTTTCTTTTCAGATAATTTTCACTGACCTGGATAAAAGAACGGAGCGCCACTCCACCACCCTTTGACGTCGATCAGCAAATAGCAGGCAGTCAGCAGGTAGAAAGCAAAGCAAGACGTAGCCAGCACAAAGGACATGGACCTGTGGGTCAGACACAGGGCCCTATCATTCGGGGTAGAAGAAAAACTAGTTACTTTTAAGTCTAAATTCAATTACCTGCGAGTTACTCGACTCTTCCAAACAGTCCTTACTTTTATTGTGCGAAAAATTTTTTCTTCGTTATGGATGTCATCGTAAGCCATTTGAACTCCAGGTCATTTTTCGATTCGGATCTTCCATTTACGACTAGGTCTTCCAAATGAAATTTACATCCATATTCATCCAGAAAAATTTTTGCACAAATTCGTAATTTATCTCACGCATGCTACATGTTCTGGCCATCAAATTCTCCTTGGTTTAACCTTTTAAAGCCTAGTGGTAACTTTACATATGACCAGGTTTAACATTAAAAAATTCTACGTGGTGCCCACACTGCGTTTATGTGTTTCGTACGGATCTCAGAACAAACAGCAACTTTTGCCTTATAAAACATTAAAAGACTGGTTTTTATAACCGAAGTGGAGAGTGTTTACAGCGCGGTACGCACTGAGTCCTTATATAAAACAGATACGCTTCGTCTTTAAAGGGTTAATCACCCTAACAGTAGTACTTGAAGAGCAAACATTTTTAGGACGTACTGTCTTAAGTTGTTCGGAAACTGGGATTCCATATTCGAACCCTCTTCACAGTACACGTGCCCACTTCTTTCTGCGTTCTATGTCCTATACAGGCTGTGTCTTTTTCTATAGCCCGTTCCTCCAGTCGCGGAGTCACATCAACTACCTAAAGCATCCAACACTGAAAACCTACCACAGATTCTTGTTGATCGGTATCCAGCCTTCCTCCTTGCTGACGCCACAGAGTACAGCCGCCACGACACCAGCGATCGTACCCCAGATAAACCAGCGGGTCACTCTCCCCTTCCACTCACGGTAGAATGACAAGGTGGTGCCGGCCTGCACCCCCAGAAATACTTGGAACACCGACAGAAGGCACCCTAAAGCATAGACGCAGGGTATGCATGTTAGACAATGGACTGGTAACCTCTTCAGGAGTTCCTATAAATACAAGAAGAATGGGAAGGAAAGTGCAAGGCACGAATATGATAAAGGGAAAGAATTAATTGAATATGAAAAGATAACTGTTAAGGAAAAAGAGTAGAAGTTTAATGAGGAAACGGTGGCGGAAGAGGAGAAGATAAATAGAAGAGAGACTGTAAGGAAGATAGTTATGAAGGCAGAGAGACAAAACAACAGGATAGAGATTGTGAGAAAGAGCTGATAATGTTATCGTTGAGGTGAAGATCATGAGGGGAAAAAATTAGGAGAAGAAAATTTAAAGCAGGAGGATCTGAAAGAAGTGAAGAAAGACGAGAGGTCGAGGAAAAATAAAAATGAGGGTTGTAGATGATGATAATGATGATGATGATGATGATGATAATAATAATAATAATAATAATGTCGTGATTAAGATGGCGATGAGGATGAAGGAATCACCACAGTGGGTGGTGGTGGTGGTGGTGGTGGTGGTGGTGGTGGTGGTTGTGGTTGTGGTTGTGGTTGTGGTTGTGGTTGTGGTTGTGGTGGTGGTGGTGGTGGTGGTGGTGGTGGTGGTGGTG
>BLKM01000149.1:0-62065 GCA_013340265.1 Coptotermes formosanus
TACATACATACATACATACATACATACATACATACATACATACATACATACATACATACATACATACATACACACGCGCGCGCGCGCGCACATTTCGCGTGTGGTTTACATTTTAATATTATGCTCACATCTATATTGCTGTCACCCAAGTCGCCTCCTTCTGTCTAATAAGTTGTGCGTGCGTGCGTGCGTGTTTCTATTTTCTAGTGTCCCTCGCGCTTCACATTTACTTTTGTCTGAGACGAACTGTACAGAGAGAAACGTGTGAACTGTTGCTAAGTGTTGGTGTTATACCTTCTTTGCATGGACAGAAGGAAGTGCATGTATATTGAAGAGTTCTATCACACTCCGAAACTACTGAATTGATTTTGATTAAACTTGGCCCTGCCGGTGTACGTTGAACGTTGCCAAACTAATACAGCTTTGGTCCGTGTGCGCCTAAAACAAGTACAGCATTATGTGAAGCCACGTTATTGGCCCGTCTACATGTACTGTGCAACTTTTATTTGAAACAGCGGATAACTGTGGAGGAACAGCAAGTAAGCGTGGGCGTCTCTGTGTGCCGCAAGCTGCTGTGTTGTTTTCGAAGTGTGGGCTGTGCCTGTGTGTGGCCGGGTGTACCGTAATATAGTCTCTTGTTTCGGAAGCGAGACGTGGGCCAGTCTGTGTGAAATCCCTGTGAATATGCATGGAGCATTGGTGGCGTGGTGGCAGGAACGTAATGCGGGCCAGCTACACTCTGAAACTTTTCCCGTCAGACGGAAGGCATCTCGTGACGTCACAGAGTGCGGAGAGGGCGCGTGCAAATGTCCAGACCGCTGCAGAGACTACTGACTGTGAAAGAATAATTGTATCAGTGCGCATTATCAGCCGTTGGCAGCCTGCAGACTGTAGTATTAGCTCAGCTGGAAAACTGCGGTTTTACTACCAGCTACTATGTCCGTTTTCTCTTAGCGACTAAGTAGTTCGCGTTGAAAAATACGTCTAACTGGGCAAGTCAGTGACACAAAACGGGAGTTTTCTGACAACCAGTGTATTTAGTGTGCCCTTGTGAATAGTTTTTGCGTCCCCTTGCAACCTTATGTTACTCCCATTACCTCTGTCCGCCTTTTCGCGTATAAGTCCACAAGTGATGTAAAAGTTTTCGTGAAATTTCACATTGAAGTGTTTCATTAAAATTCGTCGACATGTTCCGATTTTTATTCAAATCAGACTTTTTCATTTTTTGTAGTTGCATCGCTAACATAATTCGCTAAATTTGTATCAGTGCGAAAAATGTTGCGAGAGAAAGTTGTTCATAAAACACCTTTTATGCACAGCAAACCGATCCTGCAGTCTTGTGGTCTTCGAGCTAGTTAAATAAAGTGGACAACGCGTCACAACTGTTATGCCGTGTAGCCTACATTTCGTACATTTTTCATTATGCTTGTTCAGTGTGTCACATGACATCTCTACGGTTTTCATATTCCATAGAGACGTGAATTTTTGTATTGTAAATCGACATATACGCAAATGCATGTACTAATTGTACTAGTATATGTAGACTGTTATTTACACCGTACAATATAAGCTAGATATGATGCCGCTAAGGAGCCCACAACATGTCCATTTTAACCCTTTAAAGACGAAGCGTATTTGTTTTATATAAGGACTCAGCGCGTACCGCGCTGTAAACACTCTCCAATTCGGTTATAAAAACCAGTCTCTTAATGTTTTACATGGCAAAAGTTGCTGTTTGTTCTGAGATCCATACAAGACACATAAAGGCAATGTGGGCACCACGTAGAATTTTTTAATGTTAAACCTGGTCGTATGTAAAGTTACCGCTAGGCGTTAAAAGGTTAATAGAATTACACCAACTAATTCTCGAAAGTGGCCTATTATAGGAGCTTCTACAACCAGGGTGTTTCACCGCTTGTTTTTTCTCCATGCATGTTGCATATTGTGAACATTTGACTTACAATTTAACATTATGAAGTTAAGCAACTGTAGTAACTCTTACAGTTGCTTTTCCGCCTTTAGCAGAATTTGTTTGGCAACACAGTACACTGCTACAGTTAACACCGAATGTCGATCTAGCCGTTAGCAACAGTGCTTCACGTTCGGAAGGTACTGGGTTCACACATCTTCTGGGAGACTAGCTGTCCTGAATGAGTTCTGTCGTTGCTTACTTCACTCCCTCCAAAGACTAGACCAAGGTTCCTTCTTTCCGCAGCTTTTCCGATTAATTATTCACCGGTTGTTCCACAATTCGCCGCTATATAGTCTGAACTACTGACAGCATCGTCAAATAAAATATAAATATATTAGCTAGCGCAGTTGGCGTAGTGACTAGGATAGAGGCTGAAGAACAGAGGAATCGGAATTCGGTTCTCTGAAGGTGAAAGATATTTTCCTCTTCTACAAAGCGTCCAGATTGGCCCTGGAGCCCACCCAGGCTCCTATTCAGTGGATACCTGGGGCACTTTCCCCTGGGGTAAGGGGGGTGAAGCGTGAAGCTAACCACTCACCGATCTATTACCGACGTTAAGAATGAATGGAGTTATACCTCCATTCCCCTATATAATTTCATGGCGTGCACACAGACAACTTTATTTTACTTTTTTTTCATGGCGCGACAGCCCCTAGTAGACTGGGGCCTCATTGTCGATGCGTCACGATCACACTCAGACACATCACATTTGGTAGGACTCCTCTGGTCGAGTGATCGGCCCGACGCAGAGACGTCTACCTGACAACACACAACGCACAGAAAGAACAGCCACATCCATGCCTTCGGCGGGATTCGAACCCGCCATTCCAGCAAGCAAGCGGCCGCAGACCCACGCCTTAGGACGCATCGCCACTGAGATCGGCTTACTTTACTTTACAAAATGTTGTCTAGAAAGTATCACGTTTCTCAGTGTACATTCATGTGGGCTGCCCTTCACTTTGCCTCCCTGTGTCTCTGAGTCAGGCTCCAAATTGTATACAAACTCCGGTTCTTGTGTGTTGCATTCCTGTGTTATTAACGACACAGCACTGCGGGCCCAGTGTCCTAGACACGATATCAGCTGCGGGAATTACAGCACAGCCTCCCATCATTGAAGAAAACTTGAGACAGATGGGGCGGGGCTTTACTTCATTTGTAAAACGGATTATGGCTGCCTTCCCACGCGACGCCATTTTGACGCCTCCTGCAGCGACATAGAAAATTTCATCCCATTGCACAGTGGTTGAGAAGTAAAATATGAGTGGGCAGAATCAGTTGCTGCTAATTGCCTACTGTGTTTGTACAAGCGAAATGCTAAGCCCGGACTGCGTTCACGTGCTTCCAGTATTAAGGACAGTCCTTCTTCGAATTTTGTGGAATTTGGTACGAACACCATGCTGTCGGAGGACAAGGCGTCTTACCATATTTTAACTCCGTGTTATCAACAATACGAACATGGCGGCCATAACGCTTACAGCAGACGCAGTTATGAATTGCGATACGTTAACAAACACATAACGTGATCTAGTTCTTCAAATCTCTAACGTGCCCATCGCTATCCTTCAAGTTAAAGTGTCCGGCGGAGACGAGACAATCAGTTTATGTACCTTAGTTTGAATCCGACATGGGCCTGTACTGGAATAGCAGCCAGTACTTTTAAAAATGATAACTAAACTCAAGAGTCGTTACTAAAATTTTTACAACTGTCTATCCTCTCATGCCAAAAAAAAATCCACAGCGTTTCGGGGGTTTGGTCCAGCTGCTTCTGCTGGGCACACCAGAGTATGGTCTCCGTTTCGTCCTTCCATCTGAAGACAGAGGCAAATCCAACCTCCGAAACGTTGTCGGTTTTTTAGCCTGCAACATTGTCCGAAATTTCGGTCATGACAGTGTTCGTATGCCATTGTCAGTATTCAGTAAAACTGAGTTGACTGGCTCCATGTGACAGAGGCCAACTTGAGAAGCCAGTGTTGTGGTTGTTCCTTACTGTCGTCACTATGCCCCACCACTGAATTTCATAAGCCACATGAATCAAGTCCACCTCCGAGGCCCTGAGTAACGCGGTTATACGTTTACTTCTTGGAAAGCACGGTTTTTAATTGGCAGGCTGAAGGACTGCTACTCTCGGCTGCCTGCAACTGTTCAGTATAACAATGTGCAAACCGTTAATGTCAGACGCTTCAAAGCTGCATAACCAGATGTACAGCAAGCGTCCGGTTGCACTCAGTGACGGCATCATACTGCTGCACGACATATCTTGTTCTCGTGTGGCCCCAGAGTGCAGGGCTCAGTGAATGTCATGTGTCAAACATCCTGCATACAGCCCAGGCTTATCGCCGTGCGTATATTACGCCTTTGGAACGTCGTGAAGGCCCTCAAAGGCCTTCGTTTTTGTTGGGCGAAGCGAGTAGTACAGTGCTTTAGGCAGCAGTCCGGGGCAGATGGGATACGCAGACTTGTACATCAACGGGAATCCTGTCTAAAGCCCGTGTGGTGATTTGCTTTCTAACTGGTGCTATGCCTTCACCTGTGAACATCCTCGAACGGGTTTCAGTTGTACACGCCCCATATATTCACATCTACCTTCCGCATCTGAAGACGCGCCATTAAAACAGAAAATGTGATATTTTGGGGCCAGAAGCTTACATAAATAAGCTATAAAGATGATGTACTTACTTTGCAAGAAACACAGGGTGTGTTTATTACAAAGATCGACGGTTACTGAGAATTTCTGGAAAGACAGACCTTTTCCGACAAAGATCGAAACTGCAGTACTGACTGAAGCACACTAGCGCGTCTCACTGCACTTTTCATGCTATATTTTGGTATATTTGTACTAATGACAATCAGTAGTAGCCTTTTTGTACGGGGTGCCTCAGGATAATACAAAACACATAAATACTGCAAGAATATATTTTGTTTAATGTTAAACCTTGTAAGTTCGAGTGTGGACCTTCTTCAAAATAATATCTAAAAATTTGGGTCCCATCTTACAGAGAACATAGTCCGCCTCCATTGCAAAGATAAACCGGGTAATACTGTTTAGGAGACCGTGGCTATTTATTGTCAGAACCATACAGAACGGAATATACCACCGTGTGGATAAAACGAGTTCCCCTGAGTTAAAGCAACTATTACATGTAGTGACCACTGTGCTCCAAGGCAGTACCTCTGAAACTTGCTACCACCACTAATCTCTTAGGAACTGTCACCACAGTCCGCATCCCCCCCTCCCCCGGCCCGAATTATCTCAGCTCATATACTCTGTAGGTAAAATTCGCAGTCGCATTTAAAGTCATAATATTTACAAATACGAAACATACTAAAACTGTGAAAGTTAAGGCAATGTAAAAATTTATTACAGAAGCCATACTTTGTCAGTAAGATAGTACAACTAAAGTTAGAAAATTAGTCAAATTTTAATATATTCTGCCTAAGTAAAATATTCCTTATTGTTGCTCTTTTGTTACATGTTTTGTCCATCATCAGGCAGTTTATTCTTGATGTAAATTATTATTCAACGTGCAGTGCCAGTTGCCTGATGATGATTATGGGTTCCCAAGTTTTACAGACTGGTCTATATGAGCCAGTTTCACTTTAAGAAATGATGTCACAAAACTGCTTTCTTTCTTAGTCTTGACCTCTTTCTACCTGCTCATTGTAAGTGTAGATTGTTTAATGTTGCACTTGATCACACTCAGTGACACACAGACGGTAGGATTCCCCTGCAGGAGGGATCGACAGGCATCCATGGCCCCCCTCCCCCACGCGCAATTCGAATCCGCAATCGCAGCAAGCGAGCGGCCACTGGGGTCGACTGCCATAAAATTGTAAGTTATAATAATAGCCCCTATTTCCGTTCATTCATCCTGTGACACTCGTTATTTATATTGTTTTATCCTATATTCTTATATCACGGAGTAGTGTAAACTTCTTTAAATAATTCGTACAGATCAACCTGTAAAGTTTGGAAGCACACAATTATAATTGGAAAAATATCACTGCATGTGAATGTTAATTTACGTCAGGATAGCTTACGCATAGCTGAAACGTGTAGCAAAATAGCAGTAATAGAAATTGTATTAGTTGTGCCCATTGCACTTAAAATTTGTGAATTAAATATTCATGGAAGTATAGCAAAACAGGATATATCAATTAAAGTCTGCTTCAGTGAGTCTACATTGAAAACTGTCGGGTGAGTTCCATGGTGGTTCATATCGGTCCGCTTTACATGAACATCAAATTGAAATTTGACGAGTTTAATAAATTGCTGATGGAAGCCACGTAATATAACGTGCAAAACTCATTACTTGACTGCCATCGATCCCTATTCGTAACAGCAGATTTTTGTCCCAAGTACTTCAAATTCAGACTTCGTTGTCCTGGAGTGTGACACAGTGTACTTTGGTAAAGAGGTAACAGCGTTTCGGAGGAGCCTGCTGTTTCCATCTTCAGGTTAGAACTGTCCTTCGTATATGGTTTTCGAAAGTGTCATATCCAGAAACCACGTGCTACAGTCATTCTGAATATTCTGAAGGTTGAGACAGCAGGTTCCTCCAGAACGTTGGTACCAGAATACACGGCGTCACGTCGAGGACTCACGTAATGTCAATATTTCCCGCCGTGAGACCTTGAAATCTCACACAGAACTCAGCATTAGCTTCATATTACATTTACGGCCAGTATTTTCTTTACATTTCTCGACTCCCACATGCCGTGTATCCCAGCCTTCTTTACTTAACAGATATAACAATACGATGTGAACATTATAAATACTGGAGCTCCTTTTCGGAGTTTTCTACAGTTTTGTTTTAGCTTCGTCTTCGTCTCTTATTTGCACTTTCCTCTGAAACACTCACGCCAACTCTCCCTCTTTCCTCACAGCGACAGACAAGGTTCATACCCATACACGCTTCTTCAAATATATTGAATAACCTCATTACGTCTGTCTTATCCTTCGAAATCCGGACAGACGATGTAACAGCCGACATAAAGCCCGCAGCAAAGCAGTGTATTGATTAACACCGCCGCTCTCTTCCTTTCCCTGTTTACTATGCAGCCAGTGTCTGTTTGGCAGGGACCCACATCTCACTGTTTGTCTGATGATAATACAGTTGCCCGTACGCCATATTGGTCAGTAGGCTGCTTCACGCTGTCGCCGCTTTGTCCTCAGGTGAACACTGGATACATTTCTTCTAGACGGAGCGCGCAAGAGATCCATTCCACCCCTTCCAAGAATCAAACATCCGTCGCCAGTCGCTGTAGATATCTCAAACACCTGCCGTTAGTCGCTGTAGATATATCAAACGCCTGTCACAAATCCCTGTAGATAGCTCAAACGCCTGTCACAAATCCCCTATATATCTCATACACCTGTTGCCATTCGCTGTAGATATCTCAAACACCTGTCGCCAGTCGTTATAGTTATGTCGAACACCTATCACAAGTTCCTGTAGATAACTCAAACGCATGTCATAAGTCCCTTATGTATCTCAAACACCTGTCGCCAGTTGCTGTAGATGTCTCAAACGCCTGTCGCCAGTCACTGTATATATCTCAAAACACCTGTCGCCAGTCGCTGTAGATATCTCAAACACCTGTCGCCAGTCGCTGTAGATATCTGAAGCACCTGTGGCCAGTGGCTGTAGACATCTCAAGCACGGAACTTCATTCTTCTTGCTTACTACTTGCGCATGCGTATTACACCAGGGGAATTGCAACAGTTCTTTGCTTCTCGCAAATGTCTTAAGTCAGACGTCAGTTCTGTTGACTTAAACCGATTTTACAGAGCACCGAGAAATTATTTTCATTGTCGCTGTGTTACCTAGCAATGAAGTGAATCACATGACAAACTGATTTTTTTGCTCTGAGCTTGACGTAGGCGGTAGCTGTTGATGTTGCATTCAGAGTAACGGGTCTGTATTAAGAAACGTGGAGCAGAGTCCTCCTGAGAAGCTAAAACTCGCCACCTGTTCAAGAAATAACCTGTTCTTAATACAGCCTCAAACTTCATCGCTGTGTTAACAAGAGTGGAACCCTGACACTGTCCCGAGTCACATAAAGGCAGTCCGCCGGCTCACACGTCATTTTGAGGCTTACTTTAATGACTTATTGTCCTCATATTTATTCCTTACCCTCTCAAGTGGTCATTCCCATTCAGGTTTCCCGACTAAATTCTTTACGTATTTTTAATTACCTTTTCCCGCTGCATGCTACATGTTTCGCCCATTGCATCCGCTTTGATTTGTTCGCCCCATAAATATTTCGCTGACGCCACAAATTACGCAGCTCTTGACACATCCACAGTGTAACTGACCAGTCAGTAAATGTGAACGTCATGAACTCATACAAGGAGTGGAGGTAGAGCTCCGCTTATTCTTAACTTCGTCATTAGATGGAGGTGAGTGGTTAGCTTCCCGTCCCAGTCATTTTACCCCGAGGAAGGGGCCTCGGCGATACAGTTTACAAATAAAAATCCTCTGTAACTGATAGACCGAGGCAGCACCGCGGTCGTACTCTTTACGTCCCAATCAGTGCCAGAATGGGGGCGTGATGGTCTTACCTTTATGGAGACTGTTGCGGCCGGATGACGCCAAACGGTTGCACTATTTGAAGATTATATCTTAACCCCAGTTAATATTTAAAGCACTCGGAGCTTATCTCCATGATCATGCTATAGCCCCATCATCCCTCCGCCTCACAGCACATTTTGTTACCGCCTGCCCCTGTATGTTAGTCTTCACTGCATGACATTGCCTGCCTAGCCGATCTCGCTACACGTCGATAGCAGCACCTCCTGGCGGCAGCGCAGTAGCGCCATCTGATGCAAGAATAGCGAATTATATGCCCGGATAAGAATAGCGCTGCTATTAAATGTAGTTTCGTCTCTTTGCTTTGCTACTATTTTTATTTCCTCTTTTTTCTAATGGCTGGAATATAAATTACTTAACCTCTATAGTTCATGGAAAACATACAGTGCTTCCCGAGGTGCCAAGTAATGGCCAAGGCTTTAGACGCGTTAGAACTGGACACACAGCGTTAACGATTCTGGCGCTTCCGTTCATCTATGTTTATAGTCACCTCCAAAGGCGAAAGGAACACCCACGAAGGAGTTATAAAATGTGCTTTATTCTTGTCTAAAAATTTTGTTTGAAACCTTTTCTGCTCCGACAACGTGTAGCAAGTTTCGCACGAGACGCCCACAGAATCGCATGTAGATCTTCGTGTACAGTGTCCGTACACCTGTTCATGTGCTTTACTCTTCTACCATAAGGCTGTAAGTAGCAGCACCCTTCGAAACAGTGATACCTATGTACCGTACCAAACTACACAGCGCCACAGTCACAGCCCAGAAGCCCGCAATATTAACTTCTGGACCAGTCTGTTGTTTCCGCCAGACATAGCGAAGCCAATGGCCGCACTTGTGAGAACGCCAGACATATGTGTTCAACTGCACCAGACTGCAATATGTTAAGTTATTTGTTATCATCCAGTTGGTTCGCATAACTAAAATCGGTTTGGCAATAATGTCAGATGACAGTCACACACAGGTCAGTATGGCAGCCGTGAAAACTGCACTAACATATTTCCTGTAGTGGGACAGGTTTGAAAATTAAGTTCTCTGTATTTATAATTTCGGAGAACGTTCGATTCTTCGTAATCCGTTGAATAAGGTGCGCATGTCTGTGTGTCTAATAATTAAGTTACGGGCATTAATCGATCGAATTTCTTGAACTTCGATGCAGATATTATACAGCTGGAACCCACTCCAGTACAACATAACGTGTTCATTTTAATTATAAATTGATCCTTATAGTACCCTGTCTTATTCCACCAGCTTGGCCGACGAAACGTTTTATATAGCCTATTTGCTAGATTGAAGTTCTCAGATCGTTGTTACTTGAAGATCCAGTTCTTCTGGGATGTTAACGCTATGATGTTGGGGTTGTAGTACCCGACATTTCGAGGGACCGTAGCGCCTCCATCTTCATGATAATGTCAGTTTGCCATAAAGGACAAAAATTAGTGTCATTCATCCAACTTCAGTAGGGTAGAACGTGGCAAAATTGAAATAAAAAGTGGTAGTATTAAATAACAGATTAAATTTATAATCCAGTACTACCATTAAGTACATATACACTGATTTGGCTAATATAGAACGTGGATTATCACACACACGCGCGCGCGCACACGCACACACACACACAAAGGAATACGAAAAGGCTGCATTGGCCACTATCCCCCTAAATACGGAGGAATGAGAATACCTGATTCCGAATCGAAGAAAAACATTGTAAATTCTATAAATGAGTAGTTCTGTTTAAAGTTTTGCATAATTCCAAAAAGAAAGTAATTTTGGAAGAATGAGAAAATGTAGTACATCATACAGTTTCTCTGGAGTCATGCAGTGGTCTCGGTAGCTTCTGTTCTGTTTCGGGGGGCACCTACAAATGAAATATGCAGTAGTTGCTGCCCTACATTCAGTAAATAATACCTGGAAGATTTCACAGTTTTCTATACAAACGTGAGGCAGTGACAATCATCGTGGGCTTATGGATGAGCCGGGATAGCACAGTCAGGATTAATGACTAAGCTACGGGCTGGACGATCTGGAGTTCGATTCCCTGTAAGGTAAAACGATTTTTCTCTGCTTCAGAACGCCCAAAGCGCCTCTGGGGCCCACCCAGCCTCATTATTCAATATGTACTGGGGCTGTAAAAGAGGGCAATACAAACTGGGACTGTTTCACCAGGGGTAAAGCGGCCAGGGCGTGATGTCTACCACTGCGACCTTAGTACCGAGGTCAAGAATGATTGGAGCTGTACCTCTGCTTTCCTTATATGCCTTCATGGCATGGAGAGGGACAACATTACTTTACAATTGGGGTAATGGGGCCACAGTCGTTTTCATTGCCCCAGAGACGCTGAATGACCTTGAATATCATCTGATTAATTTGTTAATTGCAAAATATAAGGTCAAACTCCATTAAAGTTAATTGAAGCTCATTACATTTTGAAGTGTTTAAATGTCTGCAAAAGATGCAAAATGATAGACATACTTATTGTACGTCTGATACATCACTTTCATGACAAGGAAAAGGACATTAATGGCAGGTGAACAAATTCCTCAAATTGAATGGCGCTTTCCACTGGCAGGGCTACCACTATGCCAGAGACATATAGGGCAGCAGCTTCCAAATCATCTTAAATTCATCAGTGTTCAGAATCATGTGGTGGTTCCCATTACCTGGTGGCTGCCATTCAGCGTGTCTCCCCCAGTTCTGAATCCATCATATGATCAGATGACTGCAAACCATAATATAGTTCTTTTACTTCAGACTTTATTTAAAGGCCTTACACCAGAGGTTCCCAACCTGTTGTCCGCAGGCCGCCGAGTTTTGGGTGGTGTGTAGTTATTGCAAGGATTCCGTGAATCCATGTGCACACCAGATATTGTCATTTTGATCTTTAGCAGGCTCCAGCAAACTGTGAGGTATGAATGACAGAGAGGAATGAATGGGACCATCAGGCATTCTTGAATTTCAGAACTCTCCTCCCCTCTATGCCTTGATCATCCACATGGTAGCATCTGGGTAGGAGTCACAGGAAAACAGACATATGATCAGGTAGGTCACATGGGCACAATAAAACACAAAATATATACAATAAAAACTTCTTGTAGATAAAATATATCACTGATGTTAAATAAAAATATCTTATATTAAGCAGACATTCCCTTCTTAAGTAAACAGCATGCAACCAACTTTCTGACTGGCAACACTGATACACAGTGCTCGGCACACTTCACATACAAAAAGCTTCTGCAGCTGGAAACAAGACTGGCTCCTTATCCTACACAAGCTGCAGCTCCCGATCTCAGTCTTGCCAACTAACAAGTTAGCCACATGCTGCACAAAACATATTCATGATATTCACACTTCTTTGGTTAGCAGCTCGAGTGTAAAAGATTTTTTTAATGACAATGGCCAAGTGCATGAACCGTGCCCACAGTGCAACACTGTACAACCATTGGCATAAAATTTAGACCAAAGGAAACAGAAATAAATGAAATTCTAGAGAATAATCATTGTAACAATAAAAAATAGGGAGGTTACATAAGAATTACAAAAGTTATATTCTGATGACCCCTTGTCCAGTCCATGGTGCTTTTGTGGCAGTAATGACTACTAAAATATTTCTAACACAGCAACATTACACAGCACTGCTGAACATCACAAACATTTGGGTATGATATCAGGGGTATTCCATTTAAATAGAAATTGACTTTTCGTTTTTTAAATCGGGTTATGAGCAGTGACATAGCCAGGGCTTTTAATGCCCAGGCAGAGTAATCACAATTCCACCCCCCACCAGAAATCATGAACTTTAAAAAAATTTGCACCCATTAACTGAACTTCGTTCTATCATTTATTGGATTCCCTTTTGGCTCAGTAATTTGAAATGTATTGAGTGCACAAAATTAAATTCTTGTCCATGTAAAAGATTCATTTTGCTGCCGCTTGGACTCTGCTGCCTGAGACAGACACACCAACTCTCCCTGCCAGCCACGTCCCTGCTTATAAGAGATATGGATTTTTATTTCTGTCGGGGCCTTTAAAAGGCCTTGATTAATCTGCAAAGATTTGTGACATGAAATATTTTGAAAATAAAATTACTTCATGTCGCAAGACTTCACTGTAGGTGTTGCAATGGAAAACACAGCAAACAAATTGTAGGCCTTCTGGTACCGTTTGGCATTTTTTTCTGCCTCAACAGTGACACAATGAAACAAAGGGGTCAGTACTCAGTGGTCAAAATCAGATGGATATGACACTGCAAAACAAGTGATCAGAGCTAAGAGGACTGCTGTCTTTTGAGATGCGACACTGCATAGTCTGGCAGACGTTTACAGAGACTGTAGAAGTGTACCGCGTTTCAGAGAAACAAGCTGCATTTATAATTACAGTGCAACCTGGCTGTCTGTCTCTTGCATCAACAATGTCATTCTTGTGTGCTTCACCTGATGATGGAGGCAGCAGGTTCTCCTGAACCTTCAGTTCTCTTCTACCAGACATCTTTGAGGCCAGCTATCTTCAGTCACCATTGTGAGAACCTCAGATTTCACAGCTCAGAACCAAATTGCAAAGTTATTTGACATTACATTTCATCCCTGCTACGTTATACTCGTTATGTTCTGCAATCTGACATTCATTGACTGGACTGAACTGACATGAATTAACAGAAATATCAAAATTTGAAATGGCAGCTTAAAAGTGAACATGAATTAGGAAGATCAGTACATTTGTGTAA
The DNA here is from genome assembly GCA_013340265.1 of Coptotermes formosanus. Classification (NCBI taxonomy): domain Eukaryota; kingdom Metazoa; phylum Arthropoda; class Insecta; order Blattodea; family Rhinotermitidae; genus Coptotermes; species Coptotermes formosanus. Next base: position 13,282 of record BLKM01000149.1, read on the forward strand.
CTTGAAAAGATTAAGGTTCCTGTCTTGGACTCCATCCACCATCCATTTTTTTGGTATAACAAACACAACATTGTTAAAATGGGCTCTATTTCCACCTACAAGTAGACAGTATATGAACAAATTCCTACAATGTTGGGCCCGTGGATCAGGGTATGACAGCAGCTTTGTCTGCAGACCCAATAGAATAGGAGGAATCTGCTCAGATTCTGTTCCCTGAGGAGAGAAAGATAACCCATTTCTAAAATGTGTTGTAGTTCTTACATAAAAAATCCAAAACAATGGAAAAAGTACAGAAGAGATCAGAAACTTTGTATGAATGAGCCAGATGACAGTTTCACCAAGGGCACAGAGTAAATAAAGGCACGTGGTGAATCTTAGCTGTTGTGAGAGACTATACAACACATTAAAAAGACATTTTGTAAGAACCCATACTGACCAACAGCGCTGCATCAACTGAATGCACAAAAACAGACTTTAAGAGTACGGACCAACTGACCAACTGTAATAATCTGTAATGAGACCAAATTTAAGCGGAAGTTTCAGAATGGAGATCTAATGTACAAGATATTATACACCTCTGTCACCACCTGAAAATAGTGACAAAACTAATACAAGGCATCAATAAATACATCACCATAAGACAGACTGAATAATGTGTACACGTTTACTTCACAGTTGGATGTCATGTTTATATCCTAAAGATTAAAGAAGCATATGCTCACCAAACATGAAGACTACAATTTGTTCATTGCTTCCTCCCATTGCAAAACCTTGGTTAAATAAATGTTTTACAAACACAGAAAAGCACATGAGTTAAATATCCCAACAGTAATAAAAATGCTAGAATGTAGCTTTGTTACTGTGTTCCATTTCAGCACCAAATGATACAAGGACGGACATATTTCTGTGTATGTGCAAAGCCAGTGAACTGTCAAACATAGTAAAAACAGTTCAGTGAGATGGACATGTAGACGGCTTTGGTTCACACACTTCCACATGTCATAACACAATGTTAATGAGTCAAATTAACCTAACACATGAATGTACTTCCAATTCCTCAGGGTTGCTAGCTGATCGAATGTAAAATAACAAGTACTTTTATCATAGAGATGAACAAATCATTGTGGGACTGTTTTGTGTGAACACTGTCTACTGTCATGAAGAGGTGCAACTCATTTCACTGTCTCGCTAACTTCATATTCAGGTAAAACAAAAATATCCCATCTGTGTGGCACCTCTTAGATAAAACCATGCACTGGATCACATCAGAGGTGTGACATAATACAGTGGGATGTAACATGCTTACACATGATATCTGGATAGTGTGGGTGTAAAACTGGGCCAAAAAATTGTGAAAGATAATAAATTTAATTAAATTATTTGAATACAAAAAAATTATACATATCAAATGGAAATTTAGCCAAAGTTACAGCCCATATTTAAAAAAATAAATCTCTATTTTGGCCCTGTAACCATATGAACAAAAGAAATATCCCATTTGCTCACTAAGTACAATCTGAAGTTAGCCTCAAGATACCACATAACCATTCAGGTAAACACTATATTTGTATAAATTATATTTTTTAGAAGAATATTTATTAAATCTGCACATTGGGATAGGACTTATGAGTTTGCTTCTGTGTTCTGCATCCAACACATGACATACAGCATAATATTAAAACTGGTCTTATGAATAATGAGGGTGTCAAACACACTGTGTTGCCTTGGGACAGTATTCTGCGAATTTCAACAATTTCTTGATAACCCTAAACCAGGTGTTAAAGGAAGAGACTTTAAATAAAGTTTTCTGATCCTTTGGCACAAAAACAGCCTGACATCACTTCATAAAAAGATTAAATGCACCTGCTCTGTGTCTGACAGGACAACACTTGCAATATTTCTCAATTTTGGAAAATTAAAATAATATGCTAATAAGAAGGTACAGTTCTTATAAAGGAACTGAAAAGCAGCACCTGACAACCCTGGAGTTGGGAGCACTGGCAGTTCGTTGTTGTAGCTGGCTTATGGATCAACAAACGAGATCATGATGTACCGTGTTCCCTTAGTAACAGGCAGACCTTCATGGTAGTGTGTCAGTCTCCCAGGGTGCATCAGCATCCAACCAAGCCGCGTGTCTGTCACACTGCAGTTGTAACGGATGAATCTGCACCCACCTCCCTGCAACCAGAGGTTATTTGCATGATCAATCCTATTCAATTGAGTGCTCTTTGTGTAGTGCCACCAAAGTACCACTAGTTGGTTGCTCTCTGTATGTCAGCAAATTACCACAGAACTAATGTAATGATGCCTCCTGTAACAGCTACAGTATATATTAGATCCAATATGCAAGGTGAAAGGGGCATGATGTGATTATTGCACTTTTCATGTTCACAAGAGGATTCCACGAATGTATGCATAATATACCAATTCTCGCATATTTACTGTGCTATCTTATCTAGACTTTAAAAATTCATTTTGTTGTAATTATGCCACAGAATCTATTTCATTTTTCTGCACAACTTTTATTTGAAGTAGGTAATGATTCTTTAGATACTTGCATGTAAGATGCATGTGGAAACACACGTAGATCTTCATGTACAATGTCTGTTACTACTGTCTCATTCTGACAAAGAGCAGAAGGCTTCAATAAATTTTAGTAAAATGATCCAATTTGAAATGTAATGACAGGCCATTCAAAGGTTGTCATGTTGTTACATAAGGATGGATGGATGGACAGACAGGCAGACTGACAAACATGGAAGCTAACAGGTTATTTTTGCAACTCTGTTGTGAAAACACCAAACACATCGCAAGTGTCTCATTTTGAACAATTTGAAGATATTCATAAAAATGTGATGACAGTATTAAGGAGATGCTTGGAAACGGATCTGTAGTGATATTTTCAGGCATGGCAGACATGTCAGAAGACAGACAATAGGTAAACTGATAAGCCCACACACACGCTAAAGTCATTGTTCATAATAAAATCACCTGCCTAGTTAACTGTCAGTGTTAAAAGGCCCTGTGTGTTTGAAATATCCCACCTCATAATCAATTCCTGGTCGGTTCAGAGCCACATTGATGGTGTATGTGGAGGAGTCATGGTGTGGTCTCAGTGATGGTTGCTCATCTGGCTTGTAGCGCACCACGAAGTTCATAATTGCTCGTGGGGGCTGAAATACAGAATAAGACATTAATCAAACAACATACTATGTTTCAGGGACTACGTTAATATTTCACCTGCATCTAAGCACCATACTGCATAGACACAGCTTCAGGGCCATTCTGGACATAGTGACAGGGAGAAAGCTATGAATTTTGGCTGTCCATCGTGCAGAGCCAATTCACTGCTAAGGTGCCTGATCGTAATACAAAACTGTTGATATATTTCTGTGACTAACCAGCATTACACATGAGTCTCAACAGGTACTAACTTTGTTTTTTCCTTCCTCATGTTATAGCTGTACAAGACACTACACAATGACAACATGAATTTCTAATGGTTTCTGACAATGTACTGTTCCATCCTCTGATGTACTCAGGGTATGATCATGAAATTTTGTCTATTTCTGTCTTCCAGTGGTTGGTAGTTACATCCTAATGGATTGTTTATCTGTAACATCAACAGCAATGGCTGGGATTGAAGACTGCTGTTAGTTTACTGGTTCCTACCATGGACCTAACACATAACACCCAAACACATTATGATATCTACTCTGTACTCTTGCAAAATGTATGGTATCCAAGGCTGTTGCAGCAATGTACAAGTATTGCAGTAAAGTTCTGGAATGTGATTTGAATCTTCATTCTCAATCCTTGTATTTTTATTTGCATGAGTGAGCTTTAACTCTTTAATCAGAGTATTTTTCCAACTTCAGAGTTTTAGCTACTATGTACTCTGATATTCAAAAGGAAAGCAACCATTTTCTGGGTGAATAAGGAATACTTCCGTGTGTTAACATTAATAAAATAAATAACAATAATAAAGAATTTGTCAATATAAAGACAACCAATCATGTGAACACAGGCATGGAGCCAAAACATCATGTGCATCAAATAATATATATGATAATGGACAGTGTCCAACATAATGCTGGTAAGACAGTGACACAAGAGCTACTATATATAATTATGGTGCTTGTATACAACATAAAATTAGAAAGATCAAGTAAAAACTTTGGGTAAACACAAGGTCAGTTTAATTTAATATATGTACATGACAAGCCATGCACCTGCTGCTAATGCCTCTCAAGCAAATGTAGAGTATTAAACACATCATAAAATGTGCAGTTTGCATAGCAACTACAAGTGTAATGTCTCCTTGGACAACAAACTGCATCAACTCAAAGCAGAATATGAATTTTTGGTGACCGACTGTGTTTACCCATCGCATCTTCGCCTGATGAGGTCACCTAAATATTGAAATTCTGCTCTGAACTGACATGGCAGTCTAAGATTTTACAGGGCTTTGCTGTGACAATCTGCAACTGCAGTCTTGTAGCAATGAGACACAACAGTGTATGTACACAGGAGATTGTACCACAGTAGACAAACCAACAACAAATCAACAGTCTTATCTCACTATCAAAACACTGAAAAAGCAGGCCCCTGAGATCGCCATGCTGTGTGTGTCTTTGTGTGTGTTTGTGGCCACATATTTTAAGGCCCTGCAATAATGTGTGGTAACAGATACTGAAGCAACATGCAGCTTTTGTTAAGGTAAAACTTTTGTAGAATATAAAACTGTAATATGGCAGCTATATAAAATTCTTCTTTGACTTTTGGTTTGATGGCAAAAATTAACATCAATAAGCATGTGAAATTTGGCATTGACATAGACCATAAACATACCCACACCATACTATATGACAGCCTCTTTGTAAGTCAACAGTCATAAACATGGTGATGCAAAAATTTGAGGTTATATCTGACAAATTTAACACAGGATCCTAGGCCTCTGAAATTCATATAAGAGTTACCCAAAAAATGAACAGTGTTTAAAGAAAACACTGTTACAATATCATACCTTCAGAACCGCAATTAATAACAGGCACCTGCATCTGATATATGAAACAAACATCAAACATGCTGGCCCAAAGCACATGTACAGCATCCCACCCTCCAATCACCAATGCTGCATCATTAAACTGTTTCTTACGCTGACATAACCAATAAACACGTGCTGTTGGAGTGGCCCCACAAATTCCTCCAGAAAGTAGTCCCAATGGTCCTTGAGTCCCACTTGTTTCATGTGGATGTCCCGTGTCGGTACTGCTTCATAGCCCCCCTCGATACGGTCATCCTAGCAGGCAAGCCCCAGAAATTAGTCTTAAACTTACATAGACTCTGGGAAACTTCTATCTTTGCCCACAGTACCATCAGTCAGCTCCAGTGTAAGTTGTTTCTTAGCAAATCTAAAACATGTTTGTGAGGTAGACAAGCACCGGGTCAGGACTGAGGAGTTAATGTGACTTTAGAAAACTGATGGATTGACAACTGAAGGCTGAAAATCACTGTCATCTGACAGTATGAGTGGCAAGGTATACTCATTTTGGAATAAATATCCTTCTGTTCATTCAGTCTTCAAAAGTTATCATTTCCCATGCAACATAATGTGCATTTACTCCAGCTACAAATCTGCTGTTGACAGACACTCAGCATTACTGACATTACTCCACATAGAGGAATAAATTATTTTGCTTGGTGTTTCTCTACATGTCAGCCATGTAAAAAATAATTTCAAACAATCTGTATGCTAAAATAAGATACACATTTTCCATCATGAATAAACTTCTTGTACAATGCGTCACTTTTGATAAATATGATAAAGGTGGAATCTTTTGTCTTACAGTTTGCTATCCCAAAGTGTAAAGACTAAAACATACAGAACTGTAACTTTGCTTGTTGTTTTGTGTGTGTGGAACTTGGGTCTCTCACATTAAAGGAAGAACATATGATGAAGGTGTTTGAGAATAGGGTGCTGAGGAAGATGTTTGGGCCTGCAACGGATGAGGTAGTAGGGCAGTGGACTGGCTTTATGGTCAGTTCTCCTCACCAATATTATTTGGATGATCATATTAAGAGGAATGAGAATAGGCAGGACATGTAGGGGGAGATGATAGGCGCAGACAAGGTTATGGTGGGGAAACCTGAGGGACAGAGACCACTTGGAAAACCTAGGCATAGATGGGAGGATAAGATTAAACTAGATCTCCAAGAACTGGGACGGAGGTGTGGACTAGATTGATCTGGCTGAGGACAGGGGCAGGTGGCAGGCTTTTGTGAACGTGGTAACAAACCTTTGGGTTCTATAAAAGGCAAGGAATTTCTTGACTAGCTCATGACTCTTGACTAACTTCTCAAGAAGAACTTTGTGCCATGGACTTCATTAGTTTGTTCGTTAGCTAATTGTGACAAAGGTTATATATATAAAGTTGCAAATGATAGCCATTACAGACAAAATTAAAGCTGACCTGACCAACACTTAGTGCAGACCTCCAATAAAGAATTTCATCACAAATCACTACAAGGATTACAAGGAGATGGACAATCCCTGCTTCCCTCCTGAATTTTGAACACAACCGCTCCTGAAGATACAGAGACCCCATCAGACTAGACACTGAGCTCAGACGGTGCATGTGGGGCAAGACAGAGTTCCCTGCCAGACAAACACATACATCATGGAAGTATCCGGTGAATACAAGCTCCTGTAGTGGGCGTATGTACAGGCGCAACACCTCCAACCAGTGAGCCTCCAATCCAACCTGCTTCATGTGGATGTCACGTGTTGGTACATTCTCATAGCCTCCATCCAGACGTGGGTCCTGCGAACATTGGCTACAGTCCTAACACTACAGACAGTCAGAAAGGAGTAAATGCATCCTACTGTTTTGCTGCAAAAACACATACTCAAGCTCTGAAACAGTAGCAAATCTAAAATCTCATTCCCCTTTTAAAATAAATCAATGAAAACCAAATGCTGCTACACAACAGCTGACATTTACTCAGATGGTTAAGAATTTCTGTTTTTACAGAACCAGAAAGTTCCCTACTGACTGCACTCACGCTACCATGTTTTGACTTCCATCCACTCCTTCATGCATGATTTTGCTACGAAACATTTTCATCTTATCTGCCCACCCTATTATTTTGCAGCTACAGTACTTATCATTACCCTTATTCATGCAACATGTCCTGCCTCTCTAACACCCACTGATTTCATTACTATAACAATATTTCGTGACCAGTACAGCTGTTGAAATAAACAACATTTACCTTCCTACCACTAACACTTCTCACCTTGTTTGAGCCATCTGACCACTGACCATATGCCTCCATGATTTCAATGAACTCCTTGCAGAACCTGGGCTTCACCAAGGGAAACCAGTACACATCTGGACAAGGCTGCCAACATATAGAATCTACTGAGTAATTCTTAAAGAAATACCATACATATAAGGATCATCCTCTACTTCTAAAATTTCCTATAACACATTGTCAACGTCACTTTCATAGCAAAATATGGGAATGGCAGTATTAACCTATTCTACTACAGGATGTACCACTAGCAGTGTGACAAACTGTGTGGTCTAAGTATGAGGGACATACTGCTTTATTTTGCCTTTACATAAAGCAACTCATGGACTTTCACTCCAAATTGACAGGATGCAATTCACGAATTATGCAGCCTCTGTAATCATCCAGTCTCACTCCTGCTGACTTATGCCTGAGGGGCCAACTGAAAGGCATAATTAACTTGAACACAGTTAAAATACAGGACAAGATCCAACATGTAACTGAATCAGCTGCAATGAAGATGTGACACACACCTGGAATTTTTCAGGATACCAGGAATTCTTGTCATCAAAGGCTCTGTTAACAATGTACTCAGCAATTTTTTAACATTTTGTCAATATTCAGATGCTGTTATGTTGAATTCTGATAAATCTAATAAATAAATGCACTTCCAAAATGGTGCAGTAAGTCTGCCTGCCAGAGAACCTTCCACTGCCTACGAACAGTAGCGACTATGTGGATGCTGCCACCAGGTGTAGTGCACAGCTGCAGTGACTGAGCACAATCACAGACACCAACTGCAGTGAGACCCAAATATGATGTCACCAAAGCTCCTGACATACAGCAACAGTGACAGGTACCAATCTATGATGTGAATCTGTTGCTGTTACTAGTTGAAGCTGTCACTGCAGTGTGGTTGAAACACTGCTGTCATCATGGCACTGCTGCCACCAAAATCATTATATCACCATGTCTAATGGTGATAGGTACTTAACACATTTTGGTGGTCCTCATTCTCTTGTCCTAACCCGTTTAGGAATCTCTCTCTTCTTTAGCACTATAGCCCTTTAAGTGTGGTCTTGGCTTGCCTCATGACAAATGCCCATTCTGTTCTGCCCAAAGCTCTTTCTTCATCATTTTACACCCATATTCCTCAAGTCCAATTTAACATAATCCACCTTAATCTAGGGCTTCCTTTTTTTTCTGCCTCCTCCTGGTTTGCCTTCCAGTACTTCCAGTAACATCTTTACTGTCCTTGCACCATCCATTCTTACAACATGCCCAAGCCATTCAAATCAATGTACTTTAACCCTTTGAAGACGAAGCGTATCTGTTTTATATAAGGACTCAATGCGTACCGCGCTGTAAACACTCTCCACTTCGGTTATAAAAACCAATCTCTTAATGTTTTATAAGGCAAAAGTTGCTGTTTGTTCTGAGATCCTTACAAAACACATAAACGCAATGTGGGCATCACGTAGAATTTTTTATGTTAAACCTAGCGGTACGTAAAGTTACCGCTAGGCTTTAAAAGGTTAATTATGGTTACAACATCTGGAGATGTAAATTTATTATAAATTTCTTGATTCACCAACTTCAAAAGATCCGTGATCTGTGAATTTATTATTTTATTACTGTATATAATTCCTGATTCATTTTTATTTTCCAATAACAATTTTCATATGTTGGTCCTGTATTTTCCTAAGTATTCTCCTTTCCCACATCATTAAGACTCTTTCCATTTTATTCATTGCAGTCCATGATCCAGCACCATAGGTTACAATTGGTCAGTCTAGGAATAAGGTAGGCGTGCAGCCTTGCCTTCAGGTTTGTGGATTCAGTTTTCTGGGGAGGGTGTCTCTAGGATGGTGATCTGTAGTACTTACACACAGGATTTGTATGACCCTGTACTCTGATTTGCTGCAGTGAGCAGAAGACATGACAGTGCTGTTCATGCATATGCTAATGTGGAATATTCCTACTGTCAGATTGTAAAATTTACATATCTTTTATCTAAATTACCACTAATTTATTTAACAATGTAACTATACAAAAGAATTATCAGAGTAAACAATTGTATACCTTCAGTACGTAATATATTATCAGACTCCTAAAAACTCATCTTAAATTTCTATGAGACTGTCTGAAATTTACATGTCATGTTTAATATCTCGCCTTATGAATCATCTCACAAAGTTCTCAACTTTAATTTATATTTATGAAAAAAAAAAACTCTGGCATATTAAACTGCACTGAATAAAATAAGGTAATCATTTCTCATACATAATCTCACCATAATTCTTCTAGTAAATTAGATGACAACTTAATACATTTCCACAACTACTAATTTTACTTCCATTTTGGTTTCTTCTTAGCCAATGCTTATCTGGACAAAAGATGAATCAAATGTTCATGTTCAGATCTGTAACGGTGGTGCCAAAATGGAGGGCACATCAAGATGATAATCACACATATTGGTACCAAATGCTGAATCAGCTCCAGTGATGCTGACAGTAACACTACCAACTTGCCAGTAATACCAACATGCTACAATCTGCTAAGAAGTTAATCATGTCCAGCGCTTATACAGTGAAACCTAAGGTATTCCATGAATATTTTATAAGCATCTAAACAATATGTTAATTGACTTGTTTGGTTTCCTAATGAAAAACTATCTCTGTAGGCAGCAGTACCACTTACTCTATTAACCTTTTAAAGCCTAGCAGTAACTTTACATACGACCAGGTTTAACATTAAAAAATTCTACGTGGTGCCCACATTGCGTTTATGTGTTTTGTATGGATCTCAGAACAAACAGCAACTTTTGCCTTAAAAACATTAAGAAATTGGTTTTTATAACCGAAATGGAGAGTGTTTACAGCGCGGTACGCACTGAGTCCTCATATAAAACAGATAGGCTTCGTCTTTAAAGGGTTAAACTGTGTTCCCAGAAGTTTACAATATGAAGTTGTCGTCTGGGATGTGATGCTATGTAGTCTGGTCTAAAGTCACCTATGTCTTGGAAGGTTGTGCTGTCCCCATCTTGAGGGTATAAAAATAATATTTACTCTTCTACTCTGAAGACAGGGCAGATGTTCTTCCAAAACACCAGCATATTACATGGTGTCACATTCCATAAGACAGTATTTTTCACTTTCACATCTGTAAGAACCTCAAATTGCATGTGATACCAAAATGTCCCTCAAGAGTTATGATGTACAAGAGTGGCTCAATGGAAGTGTCATCTGTCGAAACTGAACTGTCAATGGGTACACCCAAACACTGTAATTTACAAGTTCAGAATTTCCTAAATCTTTTATTCCCTGCATTCACTCTTGGTTTATTAAGAGTGCCTTCTCAAATGCACTTCATGGCATCAAAAAATACAGTGATTTTTGCAAATCAATTGAGAAGATGTGGGGGCCTATTTAGTACTGCCTAGCCTGAATGGAATGGGAAAAGTCAGGTAAGCCAGTCTGTGGGCTGAGACAGTAGCCATTACCTGTGCAATGGTATTATTGGGGTCAAAGTTCTTCGTATAGTTGTCGTGTATGTACCGCTGCTCCCAGTCCCAGCGATTATCAAAGATCTGGTAGATCTCACTGTTCATACGACTTGTGTCAAAGGTGTCTGCATTCACCAGGTGACCGAAGTCCACACGATTTGTGACATGCATAAAGACATCCTGCAACATGCAATCCACTCAGCAAGACATTCAGTTATTATAACAGCAGAATTGCATCACCATCATCACAAAAGTCCACTACTTGACATTGTATTTAGCAAGCTCAATCTAGTCCATAGCCTCAGAACATAGTTTGTAACATGAATTTTAGTATTATTCTCCTAACTATGCCTTCTTTGAAGCAGTATCTTCGCTTTAAGTTTTACAAGAAAACTTTGTATGCAGTTTCTTGCTTTTCCCTGTGTGTGCCACTTGTCCATTGTCTCCCATTATCTTATTTTAACTGTCCTGCCAATATCTGATTAACAATACAAATCAGGAAGCTCTTCATTATGAAAACTTATCCATCCTCATTTTACTTCCTCTCCCTTATGTCCAAATATTTCCATCAGCCTTGTTTGCTCCAAAAGAGCCTCAGTCTGTGCTATTCACGTAGCATGAAGGACCAATTTACCCATATGCATGAAGACTTTCTTGTGTATGTAATTCTCAGTTTCTAGAATGCAGGAAGTTAAAAGGTAAGTAAGTCCCTATACAGGCCTGGATAGGCCCTTAGGGCTCCAGGAGGTTGAGGCTCCCACAAAGGTGGCAAGGCTGTGAGCCCTATGCACTGGCTGTCTTTATGCCCCAGGAGATACCTCTAGTACTCATTTCTGTTAAGAGGCTGAGTTGACCCCAAGGCCACAGTGCGGCCGGAAGGATTATGTAAATGAAAAATGCAGTAAGTTAAAAGAGTCAGTGTATCCTGCACTGTAATGACACAAAGTTAAATTGTCCTTACTGACCTTCTCCCTCATGTTGGTGCAGAATGCCATGTCAGCATCCAGATCATTGTAGACATATGACGGCTTTGTCTCGGGCTGTCTGATGAGTGTCCCATTTATCAGGTAGCAACCACTGACATACGGCACGTTCCACACGCCACTGAACACAAATCACAACTCATGGAAGAGGATACCATAGTCAATAAATGGCATCATCAGGTAGAGATAGGTACCTGACATCACACTAAATGTAAATCCAAATGAAAAGCACTTATTTGTTTACTTATCTGATTCTTGAACTTCACATTTGACATAATAATGTTACTAAACCTTAAATGTCCCACAACAGTGTTTCTGAAAGAGACTTTTTTTTATGATTTCCAGTGAACACCACACTAGTAAGTATTCACACTGTGCACCATTTCAGGCTTCTGCCGGGGTGCGAATGAGACCTTCGCTCTTCTGGGATATTACACAGTGCAGAATGGTAGTTGCCGACGTTTCGGGATAACCTGTATCGCATGACCCTTGAAGATGGAACCGATAGTTTGTCCTGAAACATCAGTAACTAACCACCAATCTACACTGTGTAGTATCCAAGAAGAGTGAAGAGCTCAAGTATTCACACTCACAGGCGTAAATTGGGGAGGCAGCGAGGGTGGCACATGCCCCTCCAATTTTTTTCCGCCTAAGAATAGTTTTTCTTTTGGCTACTGACATGAGGAGGGTAAAATAAAAAAAATTGGGTGAGAATGGGGGAAATGGGTGTCTGTCTGTTAAGGACTGGTTCAAAACAATCTCCCCCTCTTTCTAAATTTACCCCTTCATAAATTAAAGTTCCTAATACCCATGGTCGATTTTGCCCCCCCCCCCCCCTCCCACCGTGTCATTAGCCAGGTTACACTTATGTTCACACTGTTAGGAATCATTAGGTTTGTGACAAGTAACAAACCGAAATTATTTTCGATCTCTGCATGCCACACATGATATGAAGTTATAAGGTAAAATACGCCTGCGACAGCATGGAGACGTATGGGGGATGGAGTTACAGCTCAATGCACTCTTAACCTCAGCACCCAGGAAAGGTGAGCGATCAGCTTTACATCACTGCTGCTTTATTCCTGGGACAAGATACCCTGCGTCTGACTAGAGAGGATGCCACGTGGGCCCCAGAACCAGTCTGGACATTGAGGAGAAGAAAACACTTTTGCCTTTCCTGGGAATTGAACCCCAGTTCTATGCTTGCTCTGAACAACATAAGAAGAAAGGTAACAATGGAAAGTATCAGTTATCTTGGAAATATATAGCAAAATGAGGAAGAGAGCAGACCATAAGATGCCACAGATGTTAGAAAAACATCAACTATAGCAAACTTTCACTGACACAAAGATGCCACACAGTATAAAACACAAAAGGGACTAAAAATAAAATATGCCCCACCTTCTCTGTGAAAAGCAAAAGAAATACCAGGGATTATTAGCAATCAAACTTCAAAACTGGAACTCCTTCTGCCATCTTTGTCTGAGTATGACGTGTTGTCACACCACCGTGTTTTTGTCAAACACCCTAACATGTAATGTGACCGACATTTCCCTCACTACTGGGCAGTCTCAGAAGCTGAGCATTACACAATTACAGTCAGCCTGCCTTGAAGAAGAGGACTATTGGAACCATGACTACCACTGAGAGCAGCATGTGATCAGTTAGGAAGTAACACCATGGGACAAGTACATCACCGTCGTCGTCGTCATACTTTCTAGTATAGGACCTTACTGAGACTTGTTACAGAGAGTACAAAACAGAATCCTTCCATAGCTTTGTAGGTCTTCACAAACTTCTTAATTTTGGTTGAAGTTTTAAAACCTTTTGGAATTCCGTCTCGACTGATCTGGCGAATGTTTCTTTCCAGTTTTTCCGTACCCTATAAATTTCGTCACTTGAGAAACCTGTAGCCCTCAATTTATCCTACACTCCAAAAGGCTCTGTCCAGCAGTCATGCTCATGAAACACATTTCTGCTGCTATCTGTTTGCTGTCTATGATTCCCTACCATACAATAATCCTGGTCTAGCAAGTGTCCTGTAAATCAGTATTTTTCTGTACTTAGAAACTGTTGATGGTCTGAAGATTTGATTTATAATCTTGAAAGTTTACATTTTCTACATTCAAGTCCTTTTCTCCTTCATAATGCTCAACTTATCTGGTTCTAAATGAATGGAGGAACTGAAGAAAACAAGCCATGTTGAAACAGGGGTCTGCTGATTGATGTCAATTTTCCACTCAATAAAATGAAAGCAAAACAATCTGACATCCTGACATTACCACCAGCTACTTCATTTGTCATGTGAGAGCAGCAGCAGCACAAGTCCCATCTGACACTACAAAATGCCACCTACATTCTTGGACATGTAGCTCACCAGCAAGTTCCATTATTACAGAAATTAAATGTTCATATCCTACTTCATATCATATTACTAATTATTTACATAGCATAAAGGCCTTCTGAGTTATGGCACCATGTAGTCTGGTAGGCGTAAAATATGGAGGCAGGGTATTCCTCTGAAGTGCTGATAAACCCTGGACATGAAGGCACAGGGCCACAAGCCAGACAAAGACCACACTGTGAATTCCCACTGCCACGGAAACATAAAATCTCATTACACAGCATGTCTGGCCCTGTGCCAAGGGGACATGAAGGAACTGCCAACATCTACACTACCTAAGTGCCCACTGCTAAGCCCAGCCACAAAACAGCCAAAAATTTGCCTGTTTTGTATATTCTGCTGTTGGTTAGTATTAGACTGGATATGATGATGATAATGAATATTGAACTAGGTAGAATAAGAAAGTATCCCACTCTGGCCTGCTTTCACCTGATGGCAAGGAGCAAATCAGACTGCAGCCAGGATTTGAATTGGGGTTCTTCCTGTGAACTGCATTACACTGGTACGTGACATACTCCACCCATGAGTTAATGCAGATGTGACTGACAGCAATCATCCAATCACAACAATAAGAGAATGGACAACGCAGTGCAAACTAGAGCCACAGAGAGGTTGGACACGGCCACAGTAACATGACAGTTTACAGTAAGTAGGAGTGACAAGATGGGACGGATACTGTTGCTATGGGTGCTGATAGGCTGCCTGCTCTCTGTGGACATGGCCACAGCAGCCCGTGGTGGAGGAGGCAGAGGGGGCAAGGGCCGTGGTAGTGGTCGCAAAGGGTATGGCTCCAGGATGCCTGTCCTAATCCAGCATCGCAACCCTGCAAGTGCCAGCTATTATGACCACAAGGATGTGAGTACACAAAAATGAAACAACTGAAATGTATTCATTTAGTGCAGATAAAAGTCTGTTCCTAAACAGTACAGACACTAAAACGCATACCCAAAAAAATTATGTCATCAGTATTTATGCATTTCGTTGGAAGTATAATATACAGAATAATGTTACAAATACAAGTTAAAGTAAAGTTAAAGTTGTCCTCATGTTTAATTAAGCACCACATCATGAAGACTTACAGTGCTATGGAGATAAAGCTCCATGCATTCTTAACCTCAACACTACATGGAGGAGAGTAGTCAGTTTCACACCCTGGCCACTTTATCTCCAGTAAAATAGCACCATTGCCTCAAAGACTGGGTAGAGCCCAAAGGCAGTGTATATGCTGCAGATATGACAGAAGTCCCTGCCCGTGCTTACAATATTGTTCTCATCATTTTGTGGAGACAACAAAGCTTAAATTCACTTGCTATGTAACATACACACACAAGTCTTGCAATGTGTGACAAAGGAAATTCTGGAATTAACTTTTCTGGTATAAGATGACCAATGAAATGAAGACTGGGGAAATAAATTTTGGTCCACAGGGTTAATTGAATTGGATAAACCAACTTGTGTAATCAGATATACAAAATTATGCCAATGAAGGATGATCATCCAGTTCCACTTACCCATGATAAAATCCACCGCAGTGTTACACCCAACCTTCTTAGTCATCAAGCAGGTCACCATGAGGTTTCCCCATCAAAATCCTGTTTTTCACTACCCTAACAATACCAGGTGACCTCTATACATCACACAGATCTCTGTTATGTACATCACAAACTCCATAGCTTGCTCACATCATCCTTGTAAGGTCTAAATATTTTCCTCAGCAGTTCAATTTTTGACACCTATTTATGTCCTTCCCTCAAATTAAGTGACCACATTCCATGGCCAAAAGGCAAAATTATTGCTTCATAGATCCTGTCTTAAAAACACTTTTCAGATGCAGATGGAATGGAAGCGTTTTCTTAATTAACTAGTAAAATAATCTCAAGAAATTATTGTCCTATTTATTCATGATGAACCTCCTTTATATTTGTTACTGTTGTTACAAGATAACAAGCCATGCTTGCAACCTCATCAAGAGAAGTGGCAGTAAAATATACTTGTGTGTTTCACAGGGGGCCAAGATTGTCAAGTCTTCACACTTTGAGCTTGACTACATGCTCGGCCGCAAGATAACATTCTTCTGCATGGCCCAGGGGCTCCCCCGTCCACACATTACATGGTTTAAAGATGGTATTGAGCTGTATGCTCACAAGTTTTTCCAGGCAAGCAATATTACTGTCACATCACCTGTGGTTCATTTCTTAGCTTTACGATACCTCTGCTATGCTCATGGTATGTACGTGCACCAGTATCACATACAGTGACCTCAAGTCTACTCTAGTGCCAACATTTGTACCAGTATCCACCTGTGTTGCCAACTGAAATACATTAGATTTCATTAGCAAACTAGAATAATGCCTGCTAAAATTTCAGTGAAAAATTGTTGCAGTTATAAACATCATTATTGAATATGCAGCACACATCCACTGAGAAAACAACTGCAGTGCAGACATAAAATTTTCTTCCTGTAAAAACACACTTAATCAAAAACAACTGACCTCAACAACTTTAAAAGTTCTGGGAAGAGCTACATTTTTACCACAGTACTAAACTTAACAGAATAAGAGTACCCACAAAGCAGTACTGCCATCTGAAGGTACTATATGAAATTCCTGATGGCAAAAGTGGACACTGCAGTACTAAATATTATACATTTTCCATGCAGTCTTTTACAATATGCACTTTTTATTATGCCACCTACTGCACAATCGGCAGTAGCTGGCATAATTAAAAGTGTACACTGCGATACTAACTTCAGAACACCTTCCATTGTGATTTACTGCTTCCATCTTATGCTCATGTTTATAACTATCACCAACTCTGATTGCGTACATAATGACAGAATACAAGGTATTACCCTTTCATATATAGGGACCTTTTATTTTGTAATAATAAAATTGATACCAGCTATGCATGACAACATATATCACTAGTAATCGATTCAATTAAAAGTCGGTTAATGAATGTGGTTAATGAGTTCACCTTTGGCTTCAGGAACTGGGTTAACATCAGATCAGAAAATTCAACATGTCATTCTGGTTTCTGTCCAATGCATATGTTTTGGTTCATACAGACATCTTCTTCACTGCTAGGTTATATAGCTTATATAGTACCAACTATAAATGATGAATTGGGGACAGTGTGGAAGAAAGGAATCATGAGTAATTTTATGATCCCCTATTAACATTTTCCTGGACAGACTGAGGTATATCACAAAAATTCTCAGTCAAGATAACCAGCCTGCTAAATATGAAGCAGGATGCTAAAAATAACAATGCCACATCAGGCCCCTCTCCAGCACAAATTACAAGAGATACAGCATATATTAACTGACTGTTGATCTATTTTCCCAGGTACATGAATGGCCAATGGGTAATGACACAATGAAGTCAAAGATGGAAATCGATCCCACAACACAGAAAGATGCTGGATACTATGAGTGTCAGGCAGACAATCAGTATGCCATAGATCGAAGAGGATTCCGCACAGACTACGTCATCTACACATACTGATACCTTACATGCTCAACCTACATTCCTTCTTGTGCTTTCTTCTCAAAACATGCAACTTTATTCCACAAATATACTTGAACTCTTCTTATACAGCCGTTGCTCCCTTCCAAATACATTATTGTGTAAGTAATTTCATGGAGCAGAACTCTTTCTGAGAAGCTTAACAGTCCCTCATCTGGTCAAGAAATTTCCCATCTTTCAAGGAAATCAAATGTTAATTACCGTGTTCGCAAGAGCCCATGACTGGCCTTTATCCTGGGCTACACAAATCCAACACACCCTCACACATGATGCCCATAACACCTATTTTAATATTTTTCTTCCACCTACACCTAGATGTCCCAAGTGTTCTTCTTCCCTTCAAGTTTTCCTGTAAAATTTGGTAAACAATTCTCACCTCTGTCATAATTGTTACATGCCCAGCATCTCATCCTCCTTGATGTGGTGACCTAAACAATGTCTAGTGAAGAGGACATATTATGGAGCTCCTCATGATTAATTATCTCCATCTCCCTGTTTTATATCCAGTACTTTTCTATTGTAGAAATGGACATATCATCACACTCACATAAAGCCATGGACAACATTATTTCTGTGTATTTTAATCTTGATGTTTTTAATAGGACACAGGAAAATAAAACAATGTGAACTGAATATTGGCAAGCAATCCCTGAATTTAAGCTATTTGTAATTTCTTCGTGCAAGTAATTTTCATCTGTTACTACTATTCCCAAATATTCCACCTGCAACACATTTGTATGTCCTTCCATGCACATGCTTCATGTTATCCATTCCTCCATGTTCTTCCACATTTCATCACTTGTTATTCTTCCCCTCAATTTCCTATTCCAGAAAATTATCATAGCAAAAACAAATATGTCAAGATGTGGCTCTGATGGGGGGACAGGAAATGCATACAGAATGTCAGATAACCTTTTCAAGAGCTGGCACTTGGGACTGAAGAAACACACAAGAAGATAAATTGAAGAATATAAGGTCAACAGTTTTGTGGTTGGCAAAAGGATGAAACTGACTCAGCACTGTGGCCCTGGTATTAATGGTGCTAATATTTTGAGTCTGTCATCACAGTACATAACACAGTCGCCGAACTGTGCTACCATCAATTGTTTCATTTTCTCACCTAACTTGATAATCAACCCAATTAGCAAATCTTACATATTGGCCGGTCCTGCACAGTGCAGAAACACATGGTGACCAATTTCACAGTACACACAACACAACTTACAACTGGAACACAGCATAATAAACTGACACTCAGACCCACCCAGCATGCTCAAATTACAAAATGAAAAATGCAACTTAAATGTCACAAATCAATAAGGCTGCATTTATATTTGATTGGCTGACACACTATTTTAGTGTACTGCATCTGAAATATTTCTCACACACAATGTCAGAATTTTCACATTGAATGTGAAACTGAAAGTGCTGCTAGTTTAAATCAGAAGTGAATGCCAGATAAACTTAGCTTTGAAAAAATCTGAACACAGAGAGTATTAAGGTTTGGGGGTGTGTGTGTGTGTGTGTGTGTGTGTGTGTGTGTGTGTGTGTGGAATAAACTTGCTGAAAGAGATAGTATGGTGAACAGCAGTCTGAAAAGTTCACACATCTTCTTGCATTCACAGTTCAGGCAAGTGTTAAATAAATGATCAAAATAAGTAAAGAGAGTATCATAACACTTTCACAAAACCAAATGACCCATATGATGGCCTGCTTAAAGAAATGTGACTCCATGCTCATGATGCAACCAAGGCTCATCAGACACTACCTACAAGAAGAGAAACAGTGCTTGGCATTACTGGGTTTCTGGACTCTATACACCATCTAGTATTCCAAACTTAACACCTTTCAAAAACTGCATTTGTTGCCATCCTCTTAGACGAAGAGTTGGTGAGGCACCTATTCTGCCTCATCCACTGGAAAGAGCCATCTTGTCAACTGTGGATGGAAGCAGATCCATTTCTAAAACTTGGTTTGTTTGGAACAGTAGATTATTCAAAGGCCAGAGACACAACAACACTAAACATAATATAACAATGTCAGAACCTTCCAAGGATTGATAAAAACAGAAATGCCAAGTGTAGCTGCTCCACACTAGGAAGTAAAGACTATAAAGCACAGTGTCTTCATTGACAATCAACAAAACATGCAGCTGAACAAACTGCCTGCTAGTGTGGAGAGTGACGGTAACCACATTCATAAGGTTCCCCCTTGATATTGTCATGATGCAGTTCACTTCATTCTGTACCCTCACACTCCATTTCCATAACAGCAATTTTAATATTATCCAACCATCTATATCTTGGTCTCACAAGTGACTCTTTCCATGGGTTTTTCAAATCAGAAGTTTAGTATACATTTGTTCAGTACTTCCAACATCAACATTTGTGTATTACATAGTCAATTTCAGTTCTTGTCTTCAAAAGGTAATTTACCTAAGATCCGTCTTAAAATTAATCTCCTTACAAACTCCACAGTCCTTTCTGTTTTGGTATTCTGAAATACTCTTCAGTCTCATTCAACAACACGTAAGATTATAACGCCTTACTGCTACCTCCAGACACTGCTGTTCGTGATAACAAGTATGGAATCTCTAACTTCTTGGTCTCTTGCTATTGTGCACTCTGAAGCTGAAATAAATACTAGGTTGCTGCCCTTCAGTTACATATTGCAGCCAATCAAATGATATGCAGGTGGCACACTGCCAAATGGACACAGAAGAGAGATGTAGTTGCACCAAGTTTTGTATATAATGCAAATCTTTAGTAACACAAATAGAATAATGTTTAAATTGTGGTTTAAAAGTAAAAAAGTGATCAGCAGATTATGTTTGTACTGCTGCTATTTTACTTTGCTTTCATTACTGCTTATATGACTCTGAGGCAGACACCAACAAAGTGTTTAGAGAATATTTCAACCTAAGAGAGACAAAGTGATAAGAGAATTAAGAAAATAACATAAGAGAGGAGCATCACAATTTTCATTGTTCCCTCACTATTATTAAGGTGATTTAATGGGGTGAGTGATCTGGTCACCTACCTTCAAAACACAAATGTATGTTTCTGAGTGCACTGCCCAAACAGAAACTTTCAAAACGAAAGTTAAATACAGCATTCTGATAGAAAATGGCAGATGATTATTAGTAACCAGCAGAAATACCCATCCTTTGCCCAAGATACCCTTTCTTTCCCTGTCAATGGCAAACCACACATCAGCTAAAATTATAAACATGGACTAACCCCCAGATTAATTAATTAGAGTATTCTGGTAATTTAACAAACATGGAAATGAAGATATGAACCACACACAAAAACGCCATCATAATACCTACACACTGCTGTAATAATTGTGGCTACTGTGCATACAGGCAAGAATACACAGCAAATTTGTCTGGGTATTCTCTAATAGGTCTGCAGCATGAAAGAGAACAGTTACATTTCTATGTACAAGTTTTGCTGGGTTTATTACCCCAAGACAGTCACCTCACAGACTGCAAAACATACATCGTGAAGCACAACATAACATGAGTTCAAACTCAGTACCAGTTCGCATGGCACTCACATCTGGTGCCAGTTTATTTCATATTCTTTATAAATTTCTACAGACATCTCATATCTCAAATCCCACAGTTCCAGTTTATTTTAAAAACTTATCAATGCTTTTTGATCATTACTTCCATTTGCATTGACCAAACAACCTTATAATGTTAGCCCTAGCTGTAATAAAACAAATGTTCATTGCTAGTAACACAAAAATCTATCACTACACTGTATCATAAAACACTGAAATTCAATTAAAAACCAACCCACTTTCTACAAGTAGTTCCTTTCTAATATCATCTCCAGGATATTTCCCTGTTACTATTACTTCAGCAAGTAACAGTTACTTAGCAGGCAAGATGGTGTCACAACCCAGAAGACCACACTATGATTCTTCACCACCATAAAACCCCTAAATCTTGTGTCTTCAAAGTCACCTCATCCCTTGAGGTTTCTCAGATATTACCATGGAATAGCTAGGGTGTCTGCTTCATATGTGAGAGGTCATGGGTTTTTAATTCCTGGCACAGAGGCCAGCTGTTGTGACTAAAATTTTCTGCTGCTTTGTTCAGTCCCTCTAAGCAAATGCCTATACAGTACCTTACACTAGCCCACACAGTCCCTCCCAATTCATAATACACTCTCCTGTTTGACACTATAAACATAAAACAAAGATCCTTCAATGCTCCATTGATTTCCAAACCTAGTCACAATGCTACAGAGACACCACAAGTCAGATGGATCCATTTAGCTGATACCCTGCGGAAGAGGAAGGACTTCATTAAGCCAACGATAGTAGAGTGGTGACCCTCACGCATATTAAGCACAGACAGCGCAACGGCGACACACAGCAGGAGGAGACCTACATCAGATACTTATATGGGCCATCCATTAAGTGTAAGTACAGAGCAGTGATTTTGTGATTTTGGGGAGGGGCAAAATTTGCATACAAAATGTAACCTTTTGTGAGTCAGCCACCAACACTACAATACAGTTCATTCAATTGGCTTATTTAATTATGCTGTTAGTTGTGCTTATTCTAGGAAAATATGTTACTGTTTTCCAGGCCGAGATTTATGCTATCTTGGCCTGTGTCTGTGAAATTCAAAGTATTGCTACATCAGAGAAAGAGATCAGTATTTGCTCTGATAGTCAAGCGGCCTTGGCAGCATTACAGGCCATGAAAATGTCTCCTTTGGTATGACATTGCCAAAGGGCGTTGGATGATATCTCCACTTACCATTCTGTGGGACTCTTTTGGGTCCCTGGACATTCAGGGATACATGGAAATGAAACTGCCAGTGAGCTCGCAAGGGAGGGCTCTGCTCACCACTTTGTTGGACTGGAGCCGACTGTGGGGGTCTCAAGGCTGTGTATAAGAAGAAAAATTCAGTGCTGGTTGGATAGACAGCACTTGGTACAATGGCGGGTTCTGGCTGGCACTTTGAGACAGGCTCAAGAGTTCATCTCTGGCCCTCGTATTGCCGCCAAGACCACGCTGATGTCCTTTAATAGGGCGCAATGCAGGGTGGTTGTTGGCCTTCTTACTGGGCATAACACCCTCAGAAGACATCTTCACATAATGGGGCTGATGGATAGTCCCTTGTGTAGGAAATGTGGGGCTGGGGAGGGTACCTCAGCCCATGTGTTGTGTGAGTGTGAAGCCTTGGCAACACTCAGGCATATCTATCTGGGATCCTTTTTCTTGGACCCTGAGGATGTTAAGAGGTCTGAGTCTAAGGGCAATCTGGAACTTCTTTAGAAGGACAGGGCTCTCGTGACTTGGACCTAGTGAGGGGGCACAAAGGGCCTGTCAAGGCCTACGTGCATCACGACCGTAAGGGCTCGACCCACACTTACTCTTTACTCATTAGTCATGCTTATACAGCAGGACAATCAATGCAGGAAAATGGCGGTGGCCTACTTTAAAACAGTGGCAGAGAATTTTTCTGAAGTACTGAAAAAATTAATGATCATCATCAGTGAGGATAGTGACTGTCAGGACCAAGACTCAGAGCAGGAGTGCAAACCACTACACCATGACCTCACATCAGTTATTATTTTTTACCCTTCTTGTCTCCATCCACCTGCCACGGGTTAATGTAAGTCTCAGGGAGAAGCACTTTTATAGCAGTCATGTTTGCTGCCAGAGACAGGGAACCTACAGCAATGTGAACTCTGACCAGTGGGAACAGATTTCAGAGACAAAGAAGACACTGGTCTCAAATTCTGACAAGATGAACTAGCATCTCACCCCAGACAACATTCAGTTCCTTTTAATCAATGGACAATCAGTTATTTGATCCATGAAAATCAGACAACACAACAGGTTGGGTAAATTCACTGCACATTTCATACCGAAACTCATTCATTCACTCATTCATTCATTCATTCATTCACTTGTCCATTTATTAAAGGAAAGAAGAAAAAATTAACTTTCCAATTTCTGCACGTTCAAAACAGGGCTCAAGAAATATAACCTCAATGTGGCAACTCACCCACATTCTCACAGTGTAACTTCACCTAATGCTTATTACCAGTCTGTGGTAACTCCCTTGCAGTTTTCTTTACCCTGAGCTTCAGCGTGGGGAAGATAAAATATTCAGTAACTGCAGAACATTAAATCAGGTTTTCACTGTGTATACAAATGGAACTGTTCTATTTGTTTTCTTTCCTACTACAGACCTCACAAAATACACCCACAGATATTATGAAAGTTACTCCATACTGTTTCCAATATATACAGTAGCTATGGCTATTCAATTGATGTGCAAGAGCTGTGATAGCATTTGTGGATGCAATTTGCATCCTTTCTCAGTCTTATCTTATCGTAACCTTAATTTCTTACTTCGAATTCTTTAGGGTTTCAGCCAATATATATTGTGATGTTGAGAAGGAAGTAATCATATCCTAAGCAAAAAGCATAATTTTGCTTGTCTGTAGTATTTTTCTCTTTTAATTTCCACTTCATGTCCATATTTACTGATACTCATAACCTCTTTCTATCAATTGGCTGTATTATTTTTCAAATAAAATCACTATGGGCTAACAACCAATTCTCTTTAGGGCTGAATCCATGATGAGTAGGAGGCAAGTGACAGCAATGCTGCTAGTGCTGCTGATGCTCAGTGCTGGAGCCCAGGGACGCAGAGGCCGGGCTCGCAGCAGGACAAAGAGCAGGGTGCAGATTGGTCTTCCCATAACAGGAAAATATCGGGACCCAGAGTCCGACCAGTATTACAACAACAGCAATGTGAGTAACTGATATACTGCAAGACCAGCAGACCAGATAGCAATGAAGTGCCTTACTGTCTTCAGGCCAGTGGGGCTTGCAGCATGTGCCTGTGTAACACTGAGAGTATTAACCCTTTAAAGACGAAGCGTATCTGTTTTATATACGGACTCAGTGCGTACCGCGCTGTAAACACTCTCCACTTCGGTTATAAAAACCAGTCTCTTAATGTTTTATAAGGCAAAAGTTCCTCTTTGTTCTGAGATCCGTACAAAACACATAAACGCAATGTGGGCACCACGTAGAATTTTTTAATGTTAACCTGGCCATAAGTGAAGTTACCACTAGGCTTTAAAAGATTAATCAGACCCCAACACAGCATATTATCATTAAAGGACCCATTAATGCAAACAGACACACACAACTGCATGACGTAGGAGAAGGAAGATGTTAGCAAGTGTAGACCTTCTGTTTGCAGGGCGCCAAGATTTTACTCGCATCTCACTTTGACTATGAATACATGTTGGGCCACAAGATTGTGTTTGTTTGTGTGGCTAAAGGCAAACCACAGCCACAGATCACCTGGTTCAAAGACGGCATTGAGCTGTATGCTCACTCTTACCTACATGTGAGTATACACTGTTCCTTGGAAGGAAAGAGAATTCTGTGTTGTGTTTTTTCACTAAAACCAAAGAAATGAAAACAAAGGTCAGTTGTCCAAAATGCAATATGAAGCTGCATGCCAATCCTAGCTTCCAACTGCACCATATCAAAGTGCATTTCTGAAGACAGACTGACGCTAAACTGGACACACAGAGCACACAAACTTAAGTAATGCTACCAATGTCATTCTGAACCAACTTTTTTTCAGCAGCATTAGCTTGATCAAATAACAAGGCCAATGAGGTGTGGATTTTACACAATGATTCGTGAAACAAGCAGGGACATATCCAAAGGGTCTTAACACATACGTCCCATTTTGAACCTTTTGGGGGGGGGGGGGGGGGGAAAAACAGGTGTGTGTATATATATGTCTATAAATCAATCATGACTGCTGCAAAAATCGTAAGGGTGTTGGTAAAAAAAATCACCCCTCACAACCCAACAATTCAATTAGAAGTAAACCTCAGCTAATCTTCTGAGATTGTAGAAGCATTTTTGATAAATATGATGAAACAGAATTCTGTTTGCATGAATACAGGAAATTTTAAAAACATCATTATGTAGCAGGAAACAGAGATACACGTATTATTGGACAGTGTTTCGCATTTTGGACAATAAAGGTTGTGAACTTAGAAACAGAAAGAATGGGAGGGATTTAATATCCCTTACCACCTTTGTCTATGTTTCACAAGTGATCTGCACATCTCAACCTACCTGGTTGCAACAGCCAGAAACACAGCTGGGGGAGGGGGGTGAGTGTTTCAGACACTGATGGCAACAGAGCCCAAAGCGTGGAAAAATGAATATTTTGGCTCAAAAATGGGAACTTTGTGCCCAAAAAGTTTTAAATTATTGAAATAAAGTAAAAGGAAATTCTACATATCATTGTGACTTTTTAAAGTACATAGTTTCTGTTTGGGGCAGCCATTGTGATTGCTCACCCCGAGTGTCATAAAAACCTAGCTATGCCACTGGAAACACCCTAACAAATCCTATTTTCTCCATTCTTATATATTACTGCAAAGAATGTCTGGGCTTGCAGGTCCATGAATGGAAGATTGGGACAGACAAAGTGAAGTCAAAGCTCGAGATTGACCCAGCCACACAGATGGATGCAGGACTGTATGAGTGTTCTGCAGACAACATGTATTCTGTTGACCGACGCAGCTTCAAGACAGACTTCAGCATCGCCTTCGACTGACTCTTCTCTCTGCCCTGCCCCAGAGACTACAGGAATTTGTTTCCCCATATCAGACAACATGCACCATAACTGTTACAGTGAGATGGTGTACTTCAACTGCATATTAACTGACAGCATCCAACAACTGCACAATTTAACAACAAACCCAAAAAATAGAGTAGCATAGTGCACTGGCGATTTTCTCAGTACATATTGCAGGAAAAAAAAAAGCTAAAACATAAAACTGAACACATCCAAGTTTCATACAATTTATCTACCAGGGTTCTTTGCCTCACATATATTTAAAGTTAAAAGTCTTTTAAGCTCATGTACTGCACATCTTATATAAGAGTTTGAAAAACAGTGAATCTGTTCAGTTATACACCATCAAAGTAATAATATTTAACTTATAACAATACACGTTTTATTTTTCTTACATGTTTCAGTTATTTACATAACCATCATCACGGAGACATACAAGTCTACATATAGACAATGATGCATTCATGTAGCTTATGGGTAGTATATAGTCCACAAGTCAATTTCTTGTATGTATGTACCCTACATTACCTCATGAACTACATACTATATGTAAGCTATATGAATGTAGTATTTTTTGTATGCAGACATGTATTTCCCCCTGATGATTGGGTAAATAACCAAAACATGTAGAAGAAACAGAACACATATTGTTATTAACTAAACAGTGTTCTTTTGATGGTGTATAACTGATTAATGCACTCTAAGAACATGGCTGTGATGAATCAATTTAAGAAAACGGTGGAAGGTTCTCTTGTTGAAGATTCGAAAGCATTAATTTGTGAAGAAACCAGTCACTGTGCCAATTCCATTCCACACTCTCAAAATCAACTTCCTGCAATACTAGGATATGTAATGACTGTCACAGTAACAAATTAATCAGCATCTGGAAGAAACCTGTGAAGGCTTAGTTTCAGGCACTACACCAGCATTTGTCAAGATAAACTGAGGAAAGTCATAAAACACCACAGTCAAAGTAAACAGTGTCTAGGCCCCCATTTGAATTTTAAGATCCACAACACTCGGTGTATGATTCCTGCTTCCTATCCACCCCATTACAATCTTTTCCTTACCCTGGTGCCATATGGATATGCTTATTTTAAGGCTTTCCCATAATGTATTGCCTAACCCAGACCTAATATCCTATAGCAGCCTTCAAGCATTCAAGTCTGTGATTATCACAGCCAGAGTTTCCAGTTTCAGCTACCTTTACACTGAATCACAGAATTAAATGTCACAATCTATTAGCAACAAATAAATGATGACCAGCCAGCCAGCCAGTTGTGATTACTGATCCTCCTGCCTCACAATTCAACCTTTACTCTATAGGAATATGGACTTTGTGCCTTCTGGTGAAGGTTAATTTCATTGCATCCTAATCAACACAAGCATTTCAACACACTCTGCAACTTCCCTACACATCTTGCATTGTTCTAATATGAAACTGTACACCTCTCAAATTTTTAGTTATCATATAAAACATTGTCTGCCATCATAACACTTCTGTGGCCATGACAACACAAATCAAATGGAGTCTTAGTATCAGTGTGAAACATATTCCAAATTAGGACTGTATGAAGATGGTTACCAATGATGATGATGATGATGATGATGATCATCATCATCATCATCATCATCATCATCATCATCATCATCCTTTTTTCCACCTCATCCAACAACCAAATCTCTCCATCTATATCTTGGTCCCCGCAAGGCTCAACTTCCTCTCACGTTTTTCCTTCCATCTGTGTTACATCTTTCCCAATCTGTTATTTCCATCTTGTTCTCACCCTTCATCTTAGGCATTTACCTTTTAATTTCAAGTTCAGAACCTTCTTTGGAAGTCTGTCTTCGTTAATTCTTAAAACACAGGCATATCACGTTATTCTGTTATTTATCTTCTAAGGTATTTATTTTTAAACCCAAATTTTTTCATCCATACTCTCCTCTGCTTGGTGTTTTTCCTATGCATCTTGACATGGTGATTTATTTACACTTTAGAAACAAGAAAACGCCTTAGGGACGTCAGACAGACCACAACAAGCCTCAGAAGTTGACTGATTATACATAACACAATAACAGGCCACAGTGATCAAGAATTGGTACCAGAAACTTATGTGTGACAAGAAGACAAGAACATGGTGTTTCCAAAAACTTCATTGCCACAACAAGAACTCCCATGTTGATAAGGCACAGTCTCTCTTCCAACATAGTCAGAAAAGAAGTGAAGCATGGAAATACACAGTACTCACCGGCGGTTATTGTGTATGATTTCCATGTAGTCCATGGATCTGGCATAGAAGCCATCAGCTGTCAGTGCACCCCAGAAGTTAGACCAAGCCTTGTAAGGTCTCAACAGCACTGGTGCCACAATACTTCTGTAAAAAAGACCACAAGCAACCTCCTTTACATTCACTGTCACTGAGACAAGATCTGCTTGACCTGCCATGATCCAGTTTTGTTATTTCCTATTGCAATGTAAAGTATTTTACATGAATGCTATCTGCTCTTCATCTTTAGCACCAAAGTCTCAAAACACCCCACATCAGCTGCAGAAATTACAAAATAATTCTCTGAAACAGTTTTCTGTAAAGATGCAAAAGGCAATGATGTTCAGTTCATACCACAAATCTGAAGCAAATTCTCATAGTTGTGGTAAAGAAAATCACCTGAAATTACATTTAGACTAGTAATCAAATTTTTGTAATTTTGATCACTGCAAGTTAGCAAAGTCATCTCATAGCTCAGGCAATTATTTGCTGGCTTCTCACCAGGTACACTCAGGTTCAATTCCAGGATAGGCCATGTGGAATTCCTGATGGATAAAGTGGCAATGAAACAGGTTTTCCTCTGAAACTTTGGTTTTCACCTGCCAAGTATCATTACACACACATATGTGCACATGCACATGCATACACACATACCTGTTCTGCTCAATAAGAAGACGGAGAGTGTGAGGGTTATCCAGATGGGCATCACTGTCCACGTTCAGGTAGTAGTCACAATTCACGGTCAAACAGTAATCACTGCAACATCAAGAAAGGAATGAAGTAAATCCATGTCTACCACTATCTGAACAAAAGCCTTAAATCTTCACCAGTACTTGTTTTGTTAACTCAGGTCAGAAGTAAGGAGGATAAGATAACTGAGGCATGTAGCTTAGATACAACAGGTGAGAAATGTATACAAAATTTTGGATAAGAATAACTCAACAGAAGAGACTATTTGGGAGACACACATACAGACATGAGGTTAAAAAGGATATTAACCCTTTAAAGACGAAGCGTGTCTGTTTTATATAAGGACTCAGTGCGTACCGCGCTCTAAACACTCTGCACTTCGGTTGTAAAAACCAGTCTCTTAATGTGTTATAAGGCAAAAGTTGCTGTTTGTTCTGAGACCCGTACAAAACACATAAACGCAATGTGGGCAACACGTAGAATTTTTTTATGTTAAACCTGGTCGTATGTAAAGTTACCACTAGGCTTTAAAAGGTTAAGGAAACAGTGTGAGGATGTGAACTGGATTAATCATTGTTCAACGGATATAAAGCCAGAGAATAAAGTAAAATATGAATATAAATTTACCAATACATAATGTATGAAATTTTACTTTCAAGTCAATAATTACAAACCTGGCAACAAGGCAAAACAGTAAAGTTATATCCAACAAGTTCAACACAGGATCCATAATTCAGCAACAAGTTCTTCACATAAATAGAATGACAACAATAGTAACAGATCTGTGGGACTGTAGTTACACTTTGTAATCTACAAAATATGAAAACAGGCTTTGTGAGTTCCCCTCAGAGTGGCTTATACCTACTCTTTCTGACTGACTGATTCCTTAGTGCAATGCCAATTGTATAGGCAGCCAATCAAGATTCTCTCTTCTGCATGCAAAATTCCAGTTATGAAAATCTGCTTGGGAGTTTGCAAGGATAAGATGACTTGAATGGATCATTACAAAGGTACATCAGCTGCATACTCACACAGCCAGGTTGCGGGATTCTGACTCCTTCAGTCCATCACTTGGGTTGATCCTCTTAACAGTACGATACTCATCACTGTGTTGTGACAGGAAGTCCTCAAGCAGCTCGGAGTGGAACTCTGCCTGAGGGCCATTAACACACAGTGCTGCCAACCAACACTTACACAACTAACAGGTATACACTGCTTCTATAACCCAAAGATATATTACAATTACCAGTATGGGCCCCACTCAATTATTCAGATCTCCAAAATCTATTTTAATACAGGGTAATTCCTAAGTCCCTCCGGAACTTCCGAACTCAGCAGCACAACAACTAAGACAGACACAGCAGAAAGGAGCATATCAATAGGTACAGAATCTCTCCAAGTTTATTTGGGTAACAGGCGCCGTGGGATACTTGCAGGTTCCACCGCTAAGGGGCAGTCGTAACGAAACATGGCATGGACAGGGGTTAAGAAAGCGTTCTGTGTCTTGCAATTTGCCAAAACTGAGTCAATTGTGACGATGCAACAGAGGTTTTGGACCATGTACCACACAGAACCACAGAAACTTGGAGTGTTTGTCCCTCTGTTGACATGCTCCCTCCTGTAGTAACCATCCCGGCTACTGTACCGCAGAGGTCGGAAATCCCGGAGGGACTTCTAAATTACCCTGTACTAACTGTCTGCCTGGCTCTCTAGAGTGACCTCTTCCCAAAACGTTTTTATTTACACTTCCGTACACGTCTCATTTCTTACATTCACCCACTTCATTATTCTTGATTTAATCACCCAGACAATAGAAGTTCCAGCTGAATCACAACTGATGGAAGATATTTGTATTAGAACATTACAAGAATCACCCCACACAAATATACAGACTATACACTTTGAAACACAACTCATATAAAAGAAGGTAATGCCTACTAGTAAGACTGAATTACCCCCTCCAGCCTCAAGTATATCCTAACAATATCTAAAAACTCAGTTCCTACTGCTTAACCGAAAACACAGTACAGCTCCGTCACAAGATTGAATGGTTGTTTTCTCTGGGAAATAATGACCCTTTATTGTAAGAATCACACAAACACAGTGTTTGTGGAAATGAAGTTTTTGAATGTTAAAGCATGTATTAGATACAGCAACCATGTGCTTAAAATGGCTAAACCTGTTTCAAATCTTGCCTACAAAGTGTACCTGATATATATCCCAAGTTTCAATCAGCAGTAACATGAATGTACAAACTGTAGAAGGAACTGCATTTAAATTAAGAAAATTAAATTTTACATATGTAATGTTGAAGAAAACTCAGAAAGAGGATTAAAATCCAAGATCTGAGATTCTCATATTAGTGTTGTTGGGTATGCAGGTCTTCTGGGATGTGATGCTGTGTTGTCAGGAAGCGCTCACCCAGCAACACATCACATCCCAGAAAGATCTAGATCCTCAGGATTCAGATCACAACCAAATATTCTACCACAACACTAGCACATGCTTTAACAACTGCAGCTGCCATAAATATTGGCAACAGTATGTAAACTTCATAATATCCTTGGGTGTTTTCTATTAGGTGTGCAGTACAACACAGGAAACAGATTTACATTTTGTATTCATTATATAAACAGTAATCCTTACTGAGTTGCACACAAAGAGGTGTAGTTTCTGTCTGGGATATTCAATGTAGTAGATTTTATCAAGAAACTCCTCTAGGAATGGTGTTGGCTGCTCAATAAACACTGCTACCAGCACAGTTGGGTAGCTCTCTGGCTGCAACATATAACAAACTATTACAATTGTTGTCTGCTGGGCTATGGTACTGTGAAGTCCTGTAGGTGGGTGACAACATTTCTGAGGATCTTGCTACCTCCATCTTTAGGCTGAACCCTGTAGATGTGGGCAGTATATTCCTCCAAAATGCTAGTACCCTCACAACCCACAAGACCACAGCCTGAAGACTCACATCTCACACAACTCCAAGAAGGCAATATTCATTACTCAACTTATTCTCAGCTTCTAAACCTTAGGCTTTTAGGATTAAGTCACACAACTAAAACATTTTCCAGAACATTAGAAAATCTCCACTACTTCATGTGGAATAACCCTAAAAGCTGACTTGGTGCATTATACTCATCCTGTGAAACCCACAATAGAGTCACACAATAACTTTCCTGAAACTAGCACACAGTTTCTGTTTCTTTATAGATTCTGAACCGTGCTTAATAATTTTCTTTTGTTTCTGTTCATGACGCACAATTAAGGTGATACATAATTTCCCCTCTTGCACTTCTTTTACCTCAAATTATATTTCTTGGATTGTTCTTGCAAAAGAAATATTTCTGTTCTCAGTTTTATTCAGAACTTACAAGTGATTGATTTTAGGATATTTATGAAACTTCTCCAAACACTGAAGCTGTGCTGCCTCAAATGAGATGGTAAGATAACCATCTATGACAAGTAGACAACAATCTAGGGAAAAAGTAGCCATGACATAGTGCTGTATTCACATGGAGAAAGCAAGACAAAGTTCCAAGGACAAGGATATGAAGTTAACAGCACTGGCAGACACTGAAGATGATCTATGTAGGTTGAGATGCATGGCAGCTGTGCAATAAAAGGTATGTGTAGCTTGTTTTGCAAATTATAATTATCCCTCGAAAAGCTGCACAGTAAGAAACGCTACAATGATCATAACTTTAATTCTGTAGTTCCCTTGTCATTGTGACAGTTTTAGCAAAATATGCACCACTGCACTCACATCTTTGTCCTCCAGAACAACTGAGTCATCCCAGCAACTGAGACAGCCATCTTCTAGGTTCCAACTGTTGGCCAAATAGTTACCGAGTGTGTTCAGCACTAATTTGCTTGGTCCATTCCCATGAACCACCAGTGGCAATGTGTTGTATGCTGTGTTCTGTAAGTATGCTTCTTGCGCCTTGAACCGCAGTTCAATGTCCGCTGCAAACATGAAAATAAGGCCCTTTTGCTGTAAGCATTCATGCTGCACAGATACTCGCTGCAGGAGTCCCTCGTATGTGCATACACTTGGCACACTGAATGACCATACATGTAAGACACAGGAGTCCAACATTTTTATGGCAAAGGGTTACACCCATTATTGTGGGCTGGTTCATGGACTGCATGTGGAAAAACAACTGGTATATTTACCTGCGTAAATTAATGTGTAATTTGTATAGTATATACATAATGTACAAATGTGGCCTTGGGCCACATCGTGGGTTGGAGACCCATAATATAAGGTGTACCTAGAAGCTGACATTTTCTGTTACTATAGAACCTGAGACTCATTACTGTGCATCTTGACTGCCTACACAACATATTTAGAGTGAGGACACACCAACTCAGACAAGACAAGTCAGAATAAGATCACTCTGTCAACATCAGTCAAGGTGACACAGTACTATCAGTTGTGAATACTAGTCAACATGGACATACAGTGAAACTCGCTTAAGAAAAACCTGGTTAAGAAAATTTCCCGCCTAAGAAGTCAGGATAAAAAAGCAACAAAATTCCCCCATTTCATTAAAATTACCCTTTTAAGAAATTTCCGGCTTAAGAAGTAGAATTTTCTTGGAATTTTAAAAATTTTCTTAACAGGGTTCCACTGTATTTTTAATTGCACCAATTGCAATATCCATATAGTGACAACAGCAACAAAGGAAAAGATGCTTTGGGGTTCATCCCATGAATTAAGTTACTGAATTTAATCAGTGTGTTATTATTTGGTAAGAAGTAAAAGTAAAAGTAAATCATTATGCAATTTTCTCTGGCTTCCTGTCACTTCCTTTTGCTTGCTCACAAATATCTTTGGAAACAGAAACAAGTCCGATGAAAAGAAACAAAAGTTGTTATACTCATACTTGATTAGTAGCAGTATTAAGTTTTTGTTCTTTACATCCAAAGAATTCTGGAAATAATTTGTTGTGTCTTTCAATATCCAAAATGAAGCATTAATACAACTTGTTGAGAGTGCAAACAACCAACACTTTATTACACCACATCACACAGTTTCTGAATACTGTGCAGTATCACAACAGTAGTTGATACACATAATTCTTCCCGGCCTGTATCATGATAGTTGTGGCTGATAAAGCTGCCCCGCTTCCTGAGAACTTAATACAGCCTCCTCCTCACCAGGAACTGCAGTACAAACGTGATATTTTCCATCAGCAATTAAGCAAAGCATGACAAGTAGATCAAAGTTCTGTTATACTGTTGGCTATAAAACTTGCTGATCTTCAACAGGTTACAAAAGTTGCTGCATAAAAGCCAGACCTCTTCACTAGAAATAGCTGTATTTTGTGTAACTTTGTAATAGAAGGAAACAGCAATTGAAATTATGAAAACTGAAAGGAGCAACAGAACCAAGGACCGAGGATCTAATGTGGTGTTGCAAGCCAAGTTGTAACTATCTGTCAGTTGTTTTACTGTCATAACCCATATATAAAATAATACACTATAATCATTATAAATTTATACAGGAATGACACACCCTGCAATAACTCAAGAAAATGCTCAGTGCTGCAACTAGCCTATGTGTCCCGCTCAGCATCTTTCCTGACCACAGTCAATTACTCTCCTGGCCACGGATAAGAGCTCCAGACTACTAATGACTGACAAAGAATGGCACAAGACCCATCCTACTCCAGACAACAGACAGCACTTGTCACGTCTGGCTGTAAATTACACACTTGAGACACCACCACTTAAGTCTGCTGTTGGCATTCCAGTCAGAACGATCTTGCCCCGATCTGTCTGATTCAGTGTGTCGCCACCCTTAGAACTACCTTCCACATTCAGATATACTCAAAAGACCACCTTAGTCATTTTAACCATTATGATTTGTGCACTGTGTTACTGTACTTGTGCATGTCCATGACCCAACTCACCAAACATTCTATTTTTTCAATAATAATTTAAAATCCCCCCCATATTATGCCTTTAATGTTTTAAAAGGTTATAAAAACTCACCGACAGCACCATTCAGATTCTGAAATATATCCGCTCTATGGTCCAACTTGATTTGGAACTTGTTCCTCAGTTCCTCATTCAGGTACACTTTGGTATAGAAGAGCTGATCATCATCATCATTGGTAACAACTGATGATGTCACTATCTTGTACAGCTCTGGAGCATACCCAATGAAACCTGCAATGCACCAACATCAGAACCTAAAGCTACACTACTGTGGTTCACTCTCATGACGTTTTCTGAAGGACTGAACAGTGTGAACATCTTAAGCAGGAAAATGTCTTAACAGGGATCCCTTACAAAAACACTGGGTCCATTCCATATATACAGACTACTTGTTTCTATCCACTTACAAGAAATAAATACATAGAAACACGAGTTTTCTTTCCAGATGTATATATTAATAATTATACTGAATTACAAATTCTTTTGAAAACCTCAGTCATTTACTGACACAAACTTAACTAAATTATAAACAGACCATCGAAAACAGTTTTTTTTTTTTAGATTCACCCTCACTTCACTAATCACACCACACTAAAAACACATGTAAAGAAACGCATTTATCTTCCATTAAATTAACTTCTTACCATATGTACATCATGATACAGTTCATATACTGTGATCACTGTCTGCTGGGTCTCAGAAAACATGTGAAGGGTGGTTTGCTATTTTTTTTAACAGACAGCATGTGTAGTTTTCCAGCCTGCGAAGGTATCTTGTTATACGTCTGGAACACAGGAGCTACTGTTGAGGCAACATGTGAAATTTCCATCAGCTAATGCTGGCATGGGTTTGCAGACCACTTTCTGTTCTTCATTTTGTTTTTCATTTTCTTGACTGTTATCAGTAACTTCCTGGCACAGCCTTCAATTTCTTGCTTTTTACATGGCTGAAGATTAGCAGCTTCTTCATATTAATTGAATGACACTGCTACATTCAGCTCATTCTTCACATCAGTCCACATCTTTGCACTTATTACCTCATCATCATTATCATCATCCACAGGCTCTTCTTGATTTCTGGCAATCTGCAGACTCCTGCTTTCCTGAAATAGTCTGGTTAGCACAACCCTAGAAGCTTACGCAATGAATACTGCAACATGAAGAGACACTTTGTACCTCTGTTTCATTGTGGTAATTTGTTGCTGCAACCTGCATAGCAGACACTTCTGACAATTTTGTTTAACCTTTTAAAGCCTAGCGGTAACTTTACGTACCACGAGGTTTAACATTAAAAATTCTACGTGGTACTCACATTGCGTTCATGTGTTTTGTATGGATCTCAGAACAAACAGCAACTTTCGCCTTATAAAATATTAAGAGACTGGTTTTTGTAACCGAAGTGGAGAGTGTTTACAGCGCGGTACGCACTGAGTCCTTATATAAAACAGATAGACTTCATCTTTAAAGGGTTAATGGATTCAGTCAGTCCTCGGTACACTGACTGCAGGAATAATGTAGTGTTGGCAGGCATAAATTCAACTCACACATTCTTCAGATATGATACATATTTAGGCTGGACAGCACACTGATCAAGAAGCACATCACAAACGTGCTAAACCATGCACAAGTCATTCATGCAGTACTGTGGCTTCTCCCCTTTCCCAGTCACAAGTAGTGACATCTTCTTGAATCCATCCATGTTTGTACTGGCCAGTACAGTGATTGTACTTGCTTCATTTGCCTCCAAAGCAGCTTTTGCCTTTGAAAGCACACATCTTGTGTGACATCAAATTACAGAAGGTACTACATTCCTGAGCACCAAACATGTCCTTTGGCTCATACTTGGCTAGGAGTGTTAGGAGCACAACAGTTCTCTGTATTTCAACTTCATCTTCACTGCCACATTCTGATTCACCAGTTATGCTTCAGTAGCCGAGACCAACCCACTTTCTGAATCTGTCAGTCCAACCATTTGATGAAGTACTTATATTTAATTGCAGTGCTATTTCTTCAGCCTTCTCACACAAAATGGGCCCTTGAATTGCAATATTTAAGGATCACTTTTGGCGGAACCACTCTAAAGCACAGCCAACATTTTCTCATATTAAGATGTTTTTAGTTATTTCCTTCCTGGCTGGGAAATGAAGCTCTGCTTCCATAGTTCTCACTTGTTTCTCATAACACTGTTGACACTTTAAATGGGCACATCAAGTTGCTATGCTGCTTTTGTGTGAGTCAAATATGGTTGGGCTTCACGTTCTTAACTATTTACAATTTTTGTGAAAGTGATACTGATTTGCATTTAAGTCTCATCTTAGACAAACTTTATGTCACTGACTAGCACTATTATAATATTCACACAATATTATTGGCACAATTCAAAAAGACTGTGTGTTTCTACTGGCAATACACTGACGGGAACAGCAACACTATGGGAACTATGTTTCCAAGCATCTTCAATGGAAATATTCCACATAAGAAGAGTCAGTATTTTTGCTCAATAAAATTAGATATGCTCAGTGAGCATAAGATGTTCACCAATAACAACAGTGCTTTTCAAGAATCTTCAGTGGAAAAATGCCACACTAGAAAAGTTGTTACTATCATTTCATAAGCTTAGAAATGCTCACTGAATGTGAGACATTCAGTAACATTGGCATTTAGCTATTCATTAAATTCATTCACATCAGACGAATTCAGACAATAAATTTAAAACATACACATCTTATGTAGAAAATCCTATTAGGTGGAATCATTTTAAATGGAATAAAAATACAGCATCCTTATACAAATATTTTTGGGCTCTAATCATTGGACCATTTTAGGCAGGAAACCATTTTAAATGGGAACCACTGTGTTACCTAATCAGTGTTACAAGTTCCAATTTAATCCAGTATATAATAATTATCTTACTTGCATCAAAATTTTTTTCAAGACCACTTTCAAATAATGCATATTTATGCGGTTTACTCACAGTACAAGCATTTCTTCGCAACCAGACAAAACAACAGGCCATACAGAACGTGACAAATTGATAGCATTTTTTGAAGCAATAACAATATGAATGTCACCCATAACCCCAATTTTTGTTGGCCTAGTCACATCCCAGTTGCTGAAATTTTAATAAAGGGAACATAACATAAAGCCGTTATCAATCACATACTTAGTTTTACATGAAGCACTACTTTGTTATGCAACGGTTGAATCATATTCTGGTAAAAATAAGTGCACAGGTTTTTGCTTTCAACAGGACTGTGTAGCCAGTACAGAAAAACAAGAAAGGGCTCAAAACACTCATTGGCAGAAAACTGTGTGCACCGACACAAGTTTACCACAGTTTAAAAAAGACATACACAATTAAACACATATGTCTGTGAGGATACAGATCCCATACCTCCAGAATTCAGATACCGTTTCCCCCTCTGGACAGATGGGTACTTGGATGCCAGCCCCTCATCAGGCCAGCAAAAACCCTCAGCAGAGAACACCACACGGGCTTCAAAATGTACAAAGTGCTCCAGTATCTTATCCACTCCTGACAGCAAAATCACGTCATAGCTGCAGACACACACACACACACACAATGTGGTAATGAATGAGTTGAACAACTGACTGCAGCTGAAAAGAGCCACAACAAACTGTATGGTGGGCATACCTGTCGGTAAACATGATGATTTTGTTCACATTGTCCTTGTGTTTGAGCAGTTCCTTCTTGAACAGGTTGATCTTGTGGCCTCCACCTGCACGGTTGCGCACATCTCCCCCCTCCCACTTCTCCCCAAGACCCAACACCTGGAAACAGCCACACTCACGTACACTTCCACTACATGCCAGGCCTCACAGATACAACAATACCTCCACCAAACTGAATGTAACACTGTACCTCAACTCAAGTCAGGATAAACCATTAAATCATCACATCCCCTCCCTGATCATCACATACTGCACATACTGCAATTCAACTCATTGTATCACTACCAAAGCTTACAGAAGCCACAACTGCCAATAAGGTCATGACTGTAACTTTAGCCACAAGGACTCTGAAGATTACTGTCTTCTGATTTTGACACCAGGTAGCCTCCCAAACAATTGCTAAACTTACACCAGATTACAGAGTATAGCATCCCAGAAAACAGTAACAGTCATGCTCACTGCCACAAGAACCTCAAATTTCACAAGAATTCTGTTTCAATTCAGTGTACTCTGGAAGTTCAAATCAACATACTGTATTATTCACACTGCCAGGAAATTCCTGTTGGAAGCTGTTCAAAACAGCCTCCTGAATGCCAATGTACATTTAAAAGCCATGAATGGGGGGGGGAACACTTCATATAACAACTGGAATACAGCCATCTCCTGCTTAACATGAGTAATCCATTCCTGAAAATTAGATGTTGTGTGTGAAAAAGCTATTTCCCATTACTTTGAAAGGGAAAAATCATAATGCATTACATCAACCCTAAAGTCCCAACCACTTTCCTAAAACGGAACTAAAATACAATACAGTGCCTATATATAAGTAACAAACTGTCATGTTAGGATGTAAAATGCTTAAAACATCGCTTCCTGATCACTAAACAATTAACCTTTTAAAGCCTAGCGGTAACTTTACATACAACCAGGTTTAACATTAAATAATTCTACATGGTGCCCACATTGCGTTTATGTGTTTTGTACGGATCTCAGAACAAACAGCAACTTTTGCTTTATAAAACATTAAGAGATTGGTTTTTATAACCGAAGTGGAGAGTGTTTACAGCGCGGTACCCACTGAGTCCTTATACAAAACAAATATGCTTCATCTTTAAAGGGTTAATATGGTAGTTAACAAACAGTTGCTTTGTATGCAGCAACGTGTACAATCTGCATGCACATAATTTTGTTAAAAATGTTACATTGAGTTTTTGGAACATTAATACAAATTTTTCCCACATAAATATCAGCCAAAAAATGCTGTATTGAGATATACATATGTTCTATGAAGTTTGGATATTAAAAACCAAGAGGCGTTCTACCGGGAAAACATTAACTGGGGAGACGTTCTGCAGGGGTATGCCTGTATATATTAATTCAGTATGACAGGTGACAGACAACTCCAATCCTTTTGCTTGCTCAACACTTTCTGGGGACATATCTAAAACACCAGCAATCAAAATTTGAAACTTTCTACAATTTCAAAAGTCAGAACTGATAAAGGCACATCAGTTCAAACAAATATCATTCTCAAATTATGCCTGCTGATACAAGTTTGCTTTATCTAATGGGCCCAACACAGTAGGCTCTTCTCCCTTCATGACCTGAGGCTGGAGCCAGAGGCAGTCTTCAAAACATAGTGTTGTAGAATGCTGTACTTTAACCAGGTGGTGGATAAAGTCTTGTCATCTCACACAGACGTGCAACTTGATCCAACACTTAGAAAAGAACACAGACTGCAGGCATCCAAGAACAGTTTGCACTGAGAGGGAGACAAACTAACAGGAGGCTGAAGAAAACTGTATAATGAGGGGATACATGATGTGTACTCCTCACCCAATATTATTAGGATTATCAAATCAAAGAGGATTAGACAGGCAGCTCATGTGGCATGCATGCAAGAGAAATGCATAAAAAGCTTTGGTGGGAAAACATGAAACACACCAGTTAGAAGATACACACATAAGTGTGAAGAAGATACTCAATCATATCTTAAAGAACTAGAATGGAAGGCATTGTACTGGATTCCATTGTGGCTCATTATACAGACCAGTGGAAGGCTATAGTGAACATGGTAATGATCGTGTGTTTTCCACAAAATGCAGGGAATTTCTTTACTAGCCAAAGAACTATTAACTTCTCAAAAGTGACTCTGCTCAAAGGCATTAGTTACTGCATGGATGAAGTCCAATTTGTGTGCCATAGTAATAATAATGGCTATAAAACCATCATTTCTTTACAGAACGTATGCCAATGTTAAACCATTGCTGTGCCATTCAAACTCACTCTTCTTATGCCCTTTCATTTCTACTGAATACTGCAGATCATATGCCTCACATCAGACACCTAACCCTACAGCAGCCACACAAAATTAGCCGTACTTTTCCGTTCAGTCTCTAGGTGGACATGTACAAAAAACTATCCTGCAAAATGAAGTACTCCACAACATTCTAATATGGTTATCATGGCTCAGGGCTTTTACCACTTTGAAGATTCCCATAACAGGAAGATACACACACTAATGAAAGTGAAAAATAAAAATAAAATGGGAAGGAAAGGAAGCCAGGAGTCAAACAGGGACAGAATAATGAAAAATCGTAAGAAAACCACAGACCCAAAAAGGGCTGTCTGTAGAAAAGTGAAGCAGAAACGTGAATAACATAAGGACATGGAGACCAAAAAGTGTCAGAAGTGCCGTAAAGTTACACTTCAGCCTCATATGTGTTGAGACGACCATGCAACAGTGTACAAAACCTACTGTCAAACGTTTCAAGTAGTTCTAACTGCAGACTACCTCATCTTCTACGAGGGAGTCAGGACAGTCCTGAGTACCAGGTACACCTCACCTTGACTGGGATGTTGTACACTTTGGCAGAACGGATGAACCTCTTGAAGCCCTCAGTCTCGTTTGTTGCCACCGTCACTAACAGGAAATCTATAAACAGAACATGAATATGACAGTTCAGGAAACATGACACCAGCTAACTAATATGAACACTTTGATGAATGTTTCTCGCCAAGCAGGCATATTAATAACACAAAAATGTCACAGTTGTGTGAACAGCACTTTGGCTTTAAATTCTGGAGGTCAACTGTTCTGATCTTGGCTCAGAGACCAAAGAGCATGATTGAACTTTTCATGGTATTCATCAGTCTGTCTAGCCAAATGGTGCCTCAGTTAGGTCACAATGCTTCCTTCCAAATCCTTTCCAATTTATTATTCACCAATTATGCTGTCATACAATGCTATACTGTAAATCTGGGCTATGGACAACCATTAAATAAAACAAAAGTGTCAGTATATTTTATGCTCCAGCATCCCATAACAACATTTTGAACCATGGCCTACTGTTTCTTATGCGTTACAGTTCAAAAATTTCTCAGACAAAATCAAATTTCACACAACTCTACTACATCACAACAATTATAAGCCGCAGAAGAATTAGTACCACATACTGACAGAATACTTCAAACCAGAAGTTCAAAACACAGGCAATGAAATGATTTTATCTGACAGCAGCCAGTTGAGACAGACACCATATACAGACATACATGTATGTATATGTCTGTATATGGCAAATCTCTGAACCTTGATGTGTCATAAAAATTACACTTGAAGAAGTGGACATCAATTCCCATGCTGAAACTAAATTTTACAATATTTATAAAAGTAAAGACATGAAAAGAAACCACCCTAAAACTACACAGGCACGCTCCCCCAATATAAATTTGCACAGCGTCATATCCCAGAAGACAGAAATTGTCAATTCTATATGATTATGAATTATATACTTCATTAACACCTACAATACTTTTATCTAGTGCACACAAAATGACATACAACCTCAATCTCTTTCACCACAATTCATTTTCACATTACCCTCTCAGCTACATCCCTGTCTTCCAAATGGACTCTTTCCATCAAGTTCCTTCACTTATTCTGTTCCTGCGATGTATGTTACATGTTCCATCCCCTTCAATTGATGTAACCACCCAACATCACCTGGCAAACAGCACAGTTCTGAGCTCCCTGCTATGTAAGTTTCCCCATTCTCCTCTTACTTCATGTCTGTTCAGCCAACGTGTTTTCTTCAGTGCATCCAGGGCCTACTGTCATAGTATGACACCAAATTTGTTTTATTCTTACTTTATGGAACATTTTAAAGCCCAGTTGTAACTATACGTCTGACACTTAAAAAAGAGATTGCATTTTTTCTACACACTGTACTTAAAGGTCTCATGAGATTCTCGCAATAAACTGTGATTACTTCCCTTAAGTGCATTCACTGGGTGGTTTTTGTAACATAAATAAGAGTTTTTTGAGGTATAACTGAACCTTTAAATATTATTTAAATGAAGCTGAGATATGAAAGGGCAAAAATCGTGCAATAATCACTGGCAGCACAATCCTGCACCGTGAAAGTACTTGTGATCATGAGCCCAAGTTAAACTGTGATCAACTGTCAGTCAGGCAGATCCTCCTGAACATGAAACGACACTGTTTAACACTCAGTTGTGGCAT
This sequence comes from Coptotermes formosanus, assembly GCA_013340265.1. Taxonomy (NCBI): domain Eukaryota; kingdom Metazoa; phylum Arthropoda; class Insecta; order Blattodea; family Rhinotermitidae; genus Coptotermes; species Coptotermes formosanus. Next base: position 56,770 of record BLKM01000149.1, read on the forward strand.
CATTTGGTAACATCAAAGTTCACACCTATATAAATTAATGGGTGATCACTTAAAATTCTATATCAGACCTGTATTTTGAGGCAGAATGTGAAAGTTCTCATGCACGACTGCTCTGTACTTTCGCTCACAAGTGTTATGCGGTTGGCCGCACACCAATATAATGTGGGGCAGCAGGACAGACACAACTGGATCTTATTAAGCATAACCACAGAGTTGAACAACCTATAATAGCATTACAGCTGAGAAACTTGTGGTATATTTAGACTGGTTTGCAGGTAAAACGAGTCTTCTCTCTACATTTGTGTCCATCCTAACAATTTGGAAGGATAGAGTTGGTTTAGAGAAAGCTCAGTAAAAATATACCACACACCCTGCATAATTAACTTTTTTACTTGATCTGCATGCTGCCTGTTTTACTGCATTTAGAGAAACTACTCATAAACCATGTCATGCACCACGACAAAAGGGATGCACTCCCACGAAAGTAACTGGATATCATGACATAATTCTCAGATATAAATTTACAACAATTTACATCCATAAGTTCCTAACAGTTGCAGCCTTCTCATTCTCCTCGCATAATCTGAACAGCTGCAAAAACTTTCAAAGTCAATATATATAAAATATATGTCCACGAAGACATAACAACCAATTGCAGACATTTAAAAACAATTCTGAAACACCTCACAACAGAAATTATGGAATGAAATGAATAAAATATAAAATAATGTATTTACATCCCACAGATCCTTCACTGGGTTAAGCCAAAGGATGGCGAACATGTGGCAATACAAGTGCCAAACTTAATTAACATACAAATTGAAGTAACTACTTGACATGATTATAAATACAAACACATAGTTGTACAGGCCACTTACTAATACCACATAATCTGTCACACTATGGCCATAAATGTTATTTCATATGCAAAACACCAGTACCAATAAATTCTAAGAGGTTTTGATGACAGTGTACAATGTTGTGAAGTAATGGGTTTATGGCCTTTTTCCATCATCTGAAGTAGTATTTAATAGTTATTTTATTCTTTGGACAACGGAAAACGTCCAAAAACCCATTACTTCACAACACTAGTACCAATGCTTAACATGCACACAACTGCATGACTCTAAAAACTATTAGAAACACCAATGAGAGCAGACACAGAGTATTGCATAAGTCAACATGTGACAGACCAAAAAATATTTTACATGTGTCCTCATACACAGTGTAGGAATTTTCAGTCGAGGTAAATTCGTCACCATGGTAACAAGAGTGAGATAAGAGACACTGTTGTACTAAAGGCTTGAATAATTTTACGCCATGATTTAACCTTTTGTTTCTTGATTGACTAATAAATAATAATAACAATAATAATAAATAATAAATAACTTGAAATATGTATAGCATACTTCTTTTTGATAGTCAGTGAGGCTAGAATTTCGTATGTGACAGTCATACTTATGTCTTGTATTTAAACTGTGTACATTTGAACTTCTCCAAACTTTTCCCAAGTTTTCCACAACAAATGATACACAACCTAAATAATTTTCTGTAAGAGACTCTTTTATTCTAAAGCCTTTCGTTCAAATGTTAAGTACTTTTATTACTGTCTGCTCAATTTCCCCACAACATTATCAACTGGAAATGCGCAAAGTAAACTGAGTTTTAAAGTACCTGTTTTCATGAGCAGCACAACTGTCCTCACAGCAAAGTGTGCAGGGCTTATTTCACGGATAACTCCCTCACAACTCAAGCTATGTTGCAGACTTGATGCTCTCAGACTTTCTATCAATATGTACTGCTACAAAGCCTCATTTTATGCCATACAGTAACTTAACACTTCAATCCTGGCACAATCTCTGGCTAAGATTATGCATGAAATTAAACCCAAATTAAGAAAGGGTGTGAAGTTCTGACTTTTATGATACTTTGTATATGCATCCCACATATCTTATTCATACTGTTCACACCACATTATTTTGGTACAAGGTCTGTAAGCATTAGATGAAGAATTATAAAACAATTATAGCAGAGAGCTGGTGAAAAACAAAATGGCATACTTGTATCCTTTTACAGCTAAAGCATTTTCACACAAAATTATTTACAACATTGTGGTTATATCCTTCCATGAACACAATGTTGCTGATTATGGCAGGACAATGCCTGTAAGAATGGTATACCACTCACATGGGTAGCATTTCTGGAAATTATACTTCATCATGAAAACTGGCTCTTCCCCCAGGGGTAATGCGGCCAGAAAGTGAGGCTGACTACTCACCTCCGTATAGTGCCGAGGTTAAGAATTGGTGGAGCTACACCTCCACTTTCCCTTATCTGCCATCATGGGGTGTTCAGGGATAACTTTACTTACCAGTTCATGGAGGGGTTGGGGGGAGAGAGAAAAAACAGATGTCATGAAAAGCATGGTCACCCGTTCTTCTGTTCTAACCAAATTTGTTGTTAGAGAATGATTTATTCTTTCACTCTACATAACAGGCACAATTTCAAGCCATGCACCCCAACCCACCAACTGAACACAACCCTGATAACAGTGGATAACACGTATGTGCGAAAGGTCACACATTTACGGTATGATGCTGAAATGGTAGTCACGGGGATGTTTGCTATGACGATTGCCCATCACTTGCGGATACATAAAATGACGATCTTCATTTACCCTCATGCTTTCTGTCTTTGAAAGATGCTCCATTAAATAAAGTCACGAAATACAACACACACAATACTACAGCCACACGCAATAACGTCATTTTCGCGCTGTTGCTCACAAAACGGCGACACTCTCTCCGTGCTTCACAGCACGCACACAGCCTCTTCCTTTGCTACAGCTGGTGCTACTACTACCAGTCCTACAAATATTTCGCACTTGCATGTCAAAATTTTACACCCTTGTGACATATGTGATACTTAAGTCGTACGATAACTGTATGTAATAACACACGTATAATTTCTGTACTCTATATAGTTTAAGCTACCCGTTGTCCGAAAATAATGTTTTACACAGCATGCTTAGCGAAGGCAACATACAACCGCCGCCAAGTGTGTACATGCGCACTGACGCATGCCGGCAATTTTCAAATATTGAAAGTAAAACCATTACGCTTGAATCTGTTAACATCTGCGTAATTGTGTATTACTCACTTACTATGAACATTAGTACCTGCTTTCGTTTCAGAGTATCTGCTGTACGGGAAGCCGCGAAACGTGGATGCCCCATTGAAAGAAGTATTGACGTCTCCACGAAAGCATACGTCTGTCCAAAATCCAACACGACATTCCCCTTCCGATTCCAATTGCACGATGTATCCTGTGAAGCCAAACGGGTAATCACTGGCAAAATAATTATCAGTAAAAGGCACAAATGCGTATTGGTTACGCAACTCACAAATAATTCGACAACATTATTATTATTATTATTATTATTATAAACCAAAGGTTCATGCAAATTATGTTGTGTGTAAGTTAATAATCTCCGCCTACCGGTCAGATAAAACGCGATGAAAACGGTCTGTCGCCACATAGTTGATCACGGCCTGTATTCCGAAAATCGGTAAACTGAGAACTGACAGAACTTCCTACTCAGAAACAAACGTGACAGAAAAATGAGTAGGTCGTAGCGGAGAGTTTCAACTTTTCAGCAAGCAGCTGATGGAAAGTAATGGTGTCATGTACCCACCTCCCTTGAAACTATGGACCGCATCATGCTGTTTTTTGTAACAATCATTACATGGCGACACGCTTCGAGAATGACTGGGCATAACATTTGTTTCCGTACTTGCCTAGCTTACTAAGGTGTGAAATACACTAGATGGAAGTCTAACATAATCTAGCACTCTCTCGTTCGTCCTTTAGACTTGGGAGAAATGTTATCTGCAAAGCAGTGTAGGCCCAAAAAACAGTGTCAGGGGTCCAACATAAAGTAAAGAATGACAATATACAAGGGTATATTTCTCAAAAGAAATCTAGCCCCAGGGAACCAACACGAAATTTTCTACAACAATAGTCTATACTATAATGGAAACTTGAAATCTTATTCCCACATTTTTATATGTATGATTGAGGTAATGTAAACGCCTTTTAACAATACACTGGAAATATTGCAGAAATGAAATACGCAAAATCGTTTTAGTAATATCAGTAACAATTAAATAATGAAACAATCTAACATTAACGTTACAATTTTATGAAAAAAAATTGTGCCTGTCCACGCCACTGAATGCATATATTGTGAGTAAACTATAGCTCCACTCATTCTTAACTTCGACACTGGATTAAAGTGAGTAGATGTCTTCACGCCCCGGCCGCTTTTTTTGCCAGGAAAGAACCAGAGTGTCCATTGAATAAGAGTCTGGGTGGGTTCCAGAGGCGGTCCAGACGTTTTGGAGCGAGAAAAATCTCTTGTTCCTTCCAGAACCCGAACGCCGGATTGTCCCGACCGTAGCGAGTCACTCTGCCGACTACGCTGTCCCGTCTCCCCTGTAATTCCACGAAGCGATTAATTTCAAAAATGGTATGCGTTCTACACCCCATCTCTGAAAATTGAGTTTCCTCGGAGTTCACGGGCCTGAAAATTTAAAATAGTAACGAAATTTTATTTTGGACGCTATAAGGCGTTCGCCAGGTTATTATGAGGATTTTTATCGACGCATGCACTGAATGCACAGTTTCTCTTAATTTGTGCTTGTAAAATGTTATGGCAGGAGTAATTTCACAAAGTCTCCGACGTGAGCTGCAGGTAACATTACCGAGCCTAGGCTGATGTCACAGGTCGGGAGAGCGGCCGAAGTCGTGTGTACGTAGGTCAGTGTGTTTCTGCAGTCAGAGTGGTGGTGGGCAAGTAGTAGTCTGCTCACATAGATGCTTCAGTCTACATCTTCAGCTTCAATCACGCGACTGAGGTAGAAGGGCCGCGAAGTTTGTACGACTAGCGTTGAAAGTTGTCATGCAAAACGACAGGGCCTTTGTGGATGTAATCCTACTATAACTTACCAAAATAGATTCCATATTTCTCTCCGCTCTTCGATTTTTATCTTCTTCTATATGTTACTGCAACTCTTCTGCTGAGTGTTGATGTAACAGCCACGATTAATGGCTAGGTGCAGCGTTCAACAATAAAAGAGGTGGTCAGTTGAGTTTGATATACTCCAACATTTAATGTTAAATCTCTTGTTCTGAGCTTAGTTATGATAACATTCGTAAGATTAAATCCTTGTTCACAGTCAGCTATGCTGCACGGTATTTTTTTCACCGCATTTGATACAGGAGCTAAGACGACGGC